>VZRF01002939.1:981483-1018983 GCA_013396875.1 Vireo altiloquus | reverse complement strand
CCCAAAATATCGACCCCCCTTCCCAAAATCCTTCCCCAAATCCATCCAGCCCCGCCCGGGCCGCGCCGGGAGCGCCTCCTGCCGGCGGCGGGCGGAGCAGCAGCGCCGGGTGCGCTCCGGGATGCGCCAGGATCCATCGGGAAAGGGATTTTTCTCTCCATGCAAACCCACGGCTTGGGTTATTTTATAAAGTACTGGATTTTTCACGCACACACAGAAAAATAAAATAGCAAAGCTTCAAATTCTGCTCGTCAAAAGAAATAAGTAGAAAAGGTTTCGAGTTGATCTCAGCGGTGCAGCTCAGGGGTTCAGTTGTGTCCAGAAGGACATTTGGGATTGCAGGGTCAGGGGCAATCATTTGTCTCATTTTTTGACGAAGCCAAAATAAAAGGCTGAACCCCACCAGCTGTAATTCTTCCCCAGGTGAGCACCAACCTCGGGAGGAAGAAATGCTGCCCGTGGAGTGCGGTGCAGGGCTCTGAGCTGGCTCCAAACCTCTACCCTTGGCAAACCTGGGCAAGTGAGAATTCTTAGGATGTTAGGGAGATATTAGGGAGAAAGATTTCCTTGTGAGGGTGCCCAGAGCAGCTGTGGCTGCCTCTGGATCCCTGGCAGTGCCCAAGGCCAGGCTGGGCAGGGCTTGGAGCAGCTTGGCACAGTGGGAGGTGTCCCTGCCCATGGAAGGGGTGGCACTGGATGGGCTTTAAGGTCCCTTCCAACCCAAACCATTCCAGGATTCTGTGACTCTGTGATACTTTTATAATACTACAGCCATGACTGGGGTATTCAAGCACTGGAAACAGCTCTTTTGATATTTTCTCCTGGAACTTCTTTACTGTCAGGAAAAGTTGTGGTTTGTCCTTTTGGAGAAAAAGTGGAAGCAGAGCTTTAGATTTTCTCTTTCTGTGCATCCATCTTCCATGTTCCACGACAGTTACTTCAAAATAATTCATTCATTTCTAAGCACAATGTTCCTTTCTGTATCAAAATGGAGAAGAAAACAAATAATGGAATCATTAATTTTAATCTGATTTCAGAACACAGGGAACCATTGTAAACCTCTATCTTGAAGTATTTTCAGGACAAATAGTAGAAATTTACTTTTTTTCCCCATTAGTAACTTTCTACACAGGGAAAACACATTTCCAAGCTGTTCTATTTATGTTCCACATGCTGCTGCAATTGCCTTGAATTGGATAGTGTGGAAAATCCTTTTTCTATCTAATCTGTCTCTCCACACTGTAGATAAGTAGGACAATATTATCCTAGAACTCCAAAAACTTTATGTACACAACATCTTACTTGAAATTAATGGGCACATTCACAGTCCCAGAAATCCATTTATTTTAGAAGAGACGTCCTGCCTTTTGGGGGGCTTGCCATGTCTCAGCAGAGAGGGGTCAGGCTCAATATGGAGCTGTAGGTTGATTTATCTCCAGGATTCCTGCAATTTCTCAGATGTCTGCTGGCATCACATCCAGGTAGGGATAGCATAAAGTGACATTTACTATTTCGGTCTTAAAGTGAGTGTGGATATTGTTGCTAATAATCATCCCCTTGTAAATTATAAATGTCAAGGACACCCAAACCCACGTTTTCACTGTAGCTTCTTTTTCAGAAAGGATTTCTCCCCTTTGCAGGCGTTGTCAGGCTCGTGAGGCTCCTTTTGGCAAACAGCACAGCATTAGCCTTTAGGGTGTTTGATCCCTGCCTTCAACTCCTGCAAAACAAATTAATAAAATGGGGTTTTTTTTTCTTAGACGATGGCCCCACTTAAAGTCCGTAGGCTTTAAGTTGCCACTGGAATACTGGTTATTAAAAATATGAGTAAATAGGGCTGACCTGGGCCAGACACGAAATCAGAGAATATTCCAAGTGTCACTGGGAGCAGGATCACGGAGCTGGCAGAGGTCCTGCTGCTGTTATTAAACCCAGAGCACTGCAGAGTGCTGGGGTGCAGCAGAGGAGTGAGGCAGAGTCCCCAAGCCCTGCTGCAGCACAGGGGAGGTGACATTCCTGTGCCATCACTGCAGCCCTGGGCTCTCTGGAGGGCTTCCCACCACTCAGCAGCCACTTCCCTTCACTCCCAGGCCATCCCCACTGCCCAGCAGAAATTAGAACTGAATCCAGGAAATTCCAGCTGAGAAAATCGAGATCTAAACCATTCCTGAATGTCCTACCCAGCGAGCAGATGAAATGTAGCTCATTCATTAGAGTCAATCCAAACCAGGGCTGCAGTTACCTTGTGAAACCCTAAAGATATCAGTAAGTGCTTTATAACTGTTACCTCTGCTGAGTTAAATAATTAGCAGAGTTTATGGAAAGGATAACAAGTATAAATGGCTCTGTGAACGGGTGTCATTCCCTAATTTGAAGATATCCAAAATGAAAAATTTAGAAGAATAGACAATGTGGAAGAATCCTGCTTCTGATGGTGCCTAAAGTTCTGCTGGTTGGGTTTCCTCCAGTGAAGCTGTTGCTCAGTCAGAGTGCAGCTCTTTAAGCCTCAAAGAAGACCAAAGATTTAAGTGCTAATTCAGCAAATTGTTTCAATCCCAGCTCATGCTTAAATTTGTCCTTCTTCCAGAATGCACTGGTAAAATTTCTCATTTAATATGAGAGAAGGACATCCTTAATCTCATTAAATTGAAAGAAAATTTTACTACTGGTGCCATAAATAAGGTTGGACTTGAGGGTGACATGTGGGCTGGGTGAGGCCTGAGAACACTTCCATGGAAGAGAATATGTGCAGCCAAATGTGCACCTTTTTTTGGGAAATTGGGAATTTCTCCTGTCAAATCTGTCTTTCCTGTCTTGCATGAAAACAGTGGTTTGGACCTCCAGTTTAGCAGAAACTTAATGATTGCCTCATGTTGTTCTACACATGCTGCCTTCTCCCCCAGATTATCCTAGCTAATGGCTTTTGATTAAAGTGTATTCTATAAAAAATAAGGAGAGCAAAACAACTAAAAATGAACTCCAGTTGGTTTCTTTGTTAAATAACTCTGAAGAAAAAATTGCACAAAGTACAACTGTTAAATGCATTGATCAGGATTGTATTTAGGAGAAAGGCCCAGACTTCAGATTCCCACCTGAAACACAAAGGCCCAAGGGGGAGGAGCAGGAGAAACAGTGTCAGGTTGGATTGTCATTAAAAGTCAGCCCAAGGAAACAAGGTGTGTGATACACCAATGCTTCCAGCCTAGAAAAGCTGGATTCCCTTGGATTCCCTTCCAAGCAGGATTAGCAGCTGCAGGACTTCCAGCTTTCAGGATTTAGTCTTGGTCACACAATCCGTGTGTTTCTCAAAACCTTGGAGTCTGGATTCCAGCTCGGAAACCTGAATTTTCAGGAAGCTTTCACCCTGCTAGAACTGCCAGGTTTGAAGCCTTTATTTTTTAGAGTTTCATATATGAGAGCTTGGTGGGCCTGGCATAATAAGGATGTGAAGATGGATTATGGAGAGACCCAGAGCTCTCATTAGGGTAGAGAGAGGGAGGCCAGGCTCTGATGGGAATGACTGATTGGGCCATCTCATGCCTTCCTCTCCCAAGGCAGCGCACTGCATTCTGTGTTTTAATTTTAAAGATAATTACTTTCATTTAATCCGGTGCTTTTTAGGAAGGTAACAGAGAGGAGGACATTTGTTATGGGCCTATCATCTCCCATGTTTGAATTTGTTCCTGGTTAGTGAGGAGTGCTGGAAAATGGGCTGAAATCTGGACTGGATTGTGCAGATTTTCCCTGTTTATGGCAGCTGCTTCATCCAAAACCCCTCACTTACCACCTCAACACGTTCTGGTTTAGAGATTTTTTCCCAGTGATAGGAGTAAGGAAGCGAAGAGGTGAATATCCATGGAGTCCTTGATCCCTGCAAGTTATTGTCTCGGCAGAGTAGCCTGAGGCTGCACCTGTGGAAGCATTTATTTTAGGATCAGGAGCACTTTGGAAGCTTCCTTCACCTGTAATACTTTGGTTTGCCTTGCAGAGTTTTGGAGTTTGCAGCTGGGCTCCTTCTGGATCAAACACCCAGGAGAGCTGTGATCCAGGAACATGCCAGAGAGAGCCCTGGGCGGTCCTACCTGAACTCCAGGGTGGATCCCTCAGAATCCCTGCTGCTGCTGTTCCTAAATCCCTGTTCAGACACCTGGTTTGCAAAGAATCCCGAGTATGGTACCTTTGAAAACCAGGCCACTGATCTCAGCCCAGTTTTACTGACTGGCACAAAACTGCTTCCCCTCTTGCCGTAGCTCCTCGTTCATAAACATTCATTTCACTCCTGTATCCAAGCAGCCATGGAAAATTCCAGTACAGCAGATCAGATTTTAGCAGCATCTAAATACCAACCTCGGTGACTTGCCCAGCGTGGGAAGGTGCTCTTAGAAAAGAAGCAGCTCTAAGGGACATCCCCAAAATTGCTGTTGGCTCGAGCAGTGCCCCCATCAGAATAATGATGCCAAAGGCTGTGTTGGTCACTGAGTCTGGCCACACCCCCACTAGTAACAAATATCTGTGACATGAGCTGTGGTTGATGAGTTGCTGAGTGATAACAACATATTTGCAGAGGTGCAAAGGGGGCACTGTATTTCTAACCTGCTATACTGTGAGTGGTTTTTACTTTAAAACTTTTATATGGTTTGCAAAAGATTTCTCTACTTACTTCCCAGATTTTGTCAGGCTTGCTTAATTATTACAGGAAACAATTTAATTACTAAGAAACATAAAGTGATGCTTTATACAGAGCAAAGGCACTCTTTACATGTCCTCCCTCAGTACCTTGTGCTTAAAATTAGCACGTGGCAGAGCTGAAGATTGTTTTTAAGAACAAACCCATTTCTATGCTCCCGACCCAATTGCAACAGGAAAAATACCATTATTGCAGGACTAAAGATAAAAAGGGGATTCAATTTTAAAACGCTTGTGGCAATGAAAAAATATAATTTCAAATGTGAGTCAATTCATTGAGGCCTTAACATTCATTTGTTGCAAATGGAGGGGGCAGTGGAATCCAAGGCCGGAGCCAATTGGCATCTTGCAGGCTGGGAAAGGTCAAGTGGTGGCTCGTGGTGTGTGTGCTACTCCCAGGCTTTGTTAAAATGCTGGGATTAAACAGAAGTTACATCTGAGGTCAAGTGACCGCAATAACAGGGGACACGGCAAGCCCTCAAATCATTCCCCGCGATGAAAATGACACGGAGCTGACATAATATCTGAGGTGAGATGGAACTGAAATCCTCAGCACCTGAACACTTCACCTACTGATGGGTAACCTGACCCTAACCAATCTTATAATCATACCCATGTCAGGGGGGAAGCTGCATTTCCCAGAGCAGAAGGTACAGTCACTCGCTTTTATTTTTATTTTTTCTTTTTGGCTCTAGCTCTGCTTCTGGAATGATGTTGTTAAAAGTTTCAATACTCTGCTTTAAGCCTTTCAAATCAATGTCTTCCGTGGAAAATCAGCTGCCACCTCGGGGGACAGAGCTCTTTGCCTGCTTGGTCTCTTCATTCTGGGTGCTTTGGTTTATGGAGCAGCAGCCAAATGTGCTCCTTGGGGGATTTGAAGAGATCCAGGTTGGGCTCAGACCTGGCACTTTCAAACCAAAGAGCAGAGAGCAGGGACTTGGGGTGATTGGGATTTGTTCAGGCATGGTGAGAGATTTTTGGCACAGGAAGTCTCCTTGTTTTAGTGGGAGCGTCTTTCATGAAGAAAGGAAAGATGAAGCAGTTCATTGTACTGTTCCAAAAAATGTCATATTGGATAACTTTCATGGTGCAACCCCCCCTTATTTTTAAAATTATTATTTATATCTCTAAATCTCACCTCTTTAAATTTATCTTTCAAAAATGCATGCTGGAAGATCCTGATTTCAGAGTCTCCTTTGTGGTTTTGCATCCACATTTTTCCAGAGAGGGCAAACAAAGCTCAAATTAAAAATCCCATTTACGTAAGCGGAGCTGGGTCAAAATCCTCCTACAATATTTCCTGAGCCAATCTATCTGCACTTCCCCAAACAATCATTGTGCTGGGCTGTGGGATGAATCAGCATGTATTTAAATCAAAGGCAGCCAGGAAAGACTGCATCAGTTCTGTGCCACAGACCTGTCAAAGCCCCGAAGAGATTAAAGGCGTGACCCCTTCATGCCTAACATTGCTCCACAAGAGACATTTCTGTCACTATTTCTGCCACTTGGCTTTCTAAGATGCCACGAAGCCTTAGGGCGACCTCTGCTACATTTCAGTGTTGTTTATTGATTTCTGACCCAGTGCTTAATAGTTTTCCCAGTCCCCCTGAATGGCTTTTGTAAGCAATAGGGTTTGTGCATCTCCCCGATCAATACCTTTTATATTTACAATAAAATTGAAACTGCTTCTGCTGGGGGTGCAGCCCAGCATTTGTCATCCTTCAGCGAGGGAAAACTATGTCATTATCTGAATTAAAACATTTATTTCTGATTAAGAGAGTGTCCTATCTCATTAATTTTTCCCTTTCCAATAGAAAGGGAATAGAATCCTATTGATTTTTGCACTTTTACACATCTCCACTGCTGGGAAGATAATTGAGAAGTTAGCCAGAATAAATGAAGTTTCAAGTCTAGCAGGCCAGCCAATACCTTCCAAATTCAAGGTGTTTTTATGAAGCTGGATTTTAATTTGTTGGCAAGCTGAAGCAGTGGGACTTATTCGGCTGAGTAAATTGGATTAAGAGTAGAATCTCCTTGAAGCGTGTCTTGGTGAATGCTGAGGGGCTTCTTCCCCCCAGACAGCCAAGGGCTTGCTGGAGATTTATGCTAAGACAGCTTCCAAATTGCCCTCCTTCAAAACTCCAACTCGCTGCAGGAAGTGGGGATTAGTGGACCAAAAGCTGATTAACTCACTCCTCCTCCATTGTATCCCCTGTCTTAAAAACAACCCGACCCCAATCAACAGCTGAACTAGACCTTCAGATTTGCTGCCGATTGATTACTCTTTATTAGAATAATGGGATTAAATCAAGCTTCATTAAAAAGAATTCCCATTGCATGAATCCCTGTTCTGGGGACCTTTCCAGCATCAGTGTTTGCAGTGATACTCCAGGTACAGGCCACCCTTCCTGCTCTATTTTCCTTCTCTGTTTTCCTCTCTCTGAATTAACAACTCTTATTCCATCTTCATTTCCAGCCTATAAAATCCATGCCATCGTGGTGTATTCCACTAGAAACCAGAATGGCTGTTTATACTTGGAGAACTATAGAGGTTTGGGGTTGAATTAGACAATATATTCTATATTTTAATAAGTTAGACAGAAGAATTTCATAACAGCTGTTTTAAAGCAGGGAAATGCATCTTCCCAAATATATTCTCAGAAAACCTGGACTCCTCTATTTTTGGAAGTAAGAATCAAATCTTTGAAACATTAAGACTGAACTAGGAAAAAAATAATCTCTATTTACACATTTAGCTCAGCAATCTCAATTCAGAGACTTTCAGTAACAGTCTGTGTTCTCACTTTTGTTCAAGGATTCTTTACAACTGAGTTTGAAGCATTAATTTGATTCTTTTTCATTAATCCAAGATTTATGGGCTGTGAGTTAAAAAAGCAAAGGCTGGAACTTCTGAGTTTGTGATGTCTTGCTCTGGTGGGTTTTTCTGGGAAGAGTGGGAATGCTGTGAATGTTTGAACCTTACTCGTTTCTAAGGAAGAAAATAAAAAATATCCCCGGAAAAAAGCCCTCTGAAAAAGCTTTGTAAATGCCATAGTTATAACAAATCAACAGCACCGGATTAAAAATGCTGTGTAAGGGGAGAACTTAATTTCTTGCTGCATTTTAATGCACAGTCCAAGCACCAAAGTATGCAAAAGGTTGAATACATTCATCACAAACATTTCTGTTTTCTCTTTTTACACCAATGAGAAATTGCAAGATTACCAATGACCTTCCTACCAATGAAGCACCATAATTATGGTCATTTGTTATACAACAGAGATGAATGGATAGAATTTACATAGAATAAAAATATTATTTAACAGCTGTTATGGATGTGTGAAGTGCAATCCTAATTTATTTAAATGCTATAAATATATTGGTAATGTATTCTTTCCGAATTAACCTCATGAACCTTATACTGGCAAAACTTCAATTAATATTGCACTAAAATCCATTTTCTTCTGTTGTGGGGAATATTGAATTGGGGAAAATCTACAGCTCCAGCAGCAGCTCACTGCCTACAAGTTTTTGTTTGATTTTCTCAGTCCTTGGCTCAAGCTCGTGGTATTGGAATTATTATAAAAATGCTTTCAATTAAAATTAGGCCAAACAGACTTTCACAAACCAGTTTCTTTTCTTGTTATTTAAGCATAAAATAACAGTTTCTGGATGAGTTGCCAAACATGATTTAAAAATGTGGGATTTGCTACTGTATCCTGTGTATTCTGTGTATTCCAGGACTTTTTGCTCATTTACCTGGTTTGGGAGTGAAATGAAAGAGGAAAAGAAAACAGAGCCACGTGGGGCACATTTAACTCAGCCCTTTCTGGCTGTGTGTTGTAACACGGATTAAAAGAGAACAACAGATATGTGTGGTTGCTTGATTAATTCAGAGGCACTGGGGGGATGTTTGCATGTGTTTGTGTCTCACATTTTGGGTTTGTCTCTTTTGTATTCTGTCCATCTGCCCCGAGCTGTCATTATTCCATGTTCATTGACAGAAGAGTTATAGTTTGCAAAAACCTATCAGGTAGGCTGGACAGCAGATAATTGAGGTGATGATCAGTGCTAGCAAAAGACAATTGATAGTGATAGTGTCAGAGGCTGCACCTAACAAGATCTGCACCCTCTGTCTCCTTTAGCCTTCCTTTGGAAAGGACAGAATATGGAATAACATGGACATGTCTGATGTGCATCAATAGATAGGATGGCAGTGCATAATACTTCTTGGAACTGCAATCTGATGGTTGTATCTTTTGACATTGCAGCAGGTTATTAAATAGAAATGTGAACTATTAAGAGATGATCTTGACTTTCAATACATTTTTATCAAAGTCAAAAAATAGTTGACACCATTGAGTGGATCCACTTTGTGGAGGAGCAGAAAAATCTGGCATTGCAGGGGAGTCAAGGATTGTAGTTGTCTCATTCTTGAAGAGGAAGGCAGAGCTCAAGGCACAGTTATTCCATGGAAATAAAATAATTCACAAATGTGAATAGGCACGATTATACCAGAGTATAAATAAATAGGTACCATTCCAATTTCGTGTGTAAAGCTACTGGTGATTTAACCAACCTCACACTGTAACAGTCCCAGGTATCAGAGTTTGTTGATCCAGGCTCCCACTGGGAATGTGTCCTCTCCTCACACGTGGCTGATCCAGGTGTGGAGGTCAGAACATGCAGACACCTCCCTGTCCTGATCCACAGGGAAAGCAGCTTGGCCCTGTCACTGAGGATATCAGTGTCTGAAAAATAATTCCCTGCAATTATAAAACTGAATGGAAGACACTAAACCATGGGAATTTATTTAAATCTCCTTCTGCCAAAAGCATCACATCCTCTTCACCATTTCGGTTTACTGCTTACTTTTCTGGACATTTAAAATGCCGTTTCCCTTCCTGATTTTAAAAACCTACATCTTTATTTCAACCCAAATGTTCTGTTCCTGCCCTCAGCTCTATGACAGCCTCCTGCAGAACTTTTTAAACATTTTCACAGAACAGATGAGATCTTGCACTCAAGACCCATTTGGCCAACTCCAAGTGTCCTGATTTTGCACAGCTGCACATTTTCCATTGTGCAGGAAGGGTCAGCGTGGGCAGCCTGGGGTAGGATTTATCCTCCTCTGCCCAGCTGTAATGTATGCAAGGAAGTCATGGCTTTGCATGGCTATTAAACACCCTATAGTCTATATAAAAACATGCAAAGTTGAGGCTTAATAGCAATAAAATATTATGGGTACTGCCCTCACTCATGGCTGAGCGAGCATGGCCCTTGATTGGGTAATTGGCAAACCACACACTGTGGCTCTCTCATGAATAATCATGTTTTTTCATTAGGGGAAAAATAGGTTGCTTAACCCTCTAACTCTGCTTCCCAAAATGCCTCTCCATGGTTGTGGGGGCTCTTCCTGAGCATCCTGCACTCTCCTTCCCAGCAGAGTGCTCACAGAGCCATTACATTCCTGCTCTGTGGCACTGAGGCTCTGCTGGCTTTTATTTTTCCCCGAGGCCTGTAGCCTTTGGGAGGTTCCAGGACACATTAATGGAAAAGATCTGCTCCCTAATTCATGGCATTTCAGAGACCTTTGAATATATTGGGCTCCGGTTGAATTAATGTCATTTCAGTCAGGACAGGAAGTTTACTGTAGTTTGTCAACTATCATTCATTTAGGAAGTCCAGTAATTTAATGTGCAGCAGAGGGCAGGGAGATGGAAGACGGAGCTGGATGAATGATGTGGGATTTTTTAAAAAACGTGCACGGAGTCACATGGGAAAACATCATTCAGTTGATGAGAGTACAGCGCAGATCCTTCCAGGAAGCAGGGCTGATTTCTGCCACAAACCCAGCCTTAGTCAGCACAAGCAGGAACACCTGGACCCCCCTCCTTTCCCCCAACTTGTGAGAGGTGAGGTCTGTCCCTTTAATGCAGGGAATTGATTGATTTATGGCCGCGTGATGGATCGAACGATCGTCGACGGAATTACACTGAATTATGGTGACACTGCTTCTTCTCCACAAGCCACTCCCCATACGTCCTATAACTCAAAAGCAGAATGACAATAATACTATCTATGAAATTTATATTCGTGATTATAAATTAATTCTTTTTGGCCAGACCAGCAGCAGCAGCAGCCTGGCTTTGCAATTTCCAAACAGCATTTATGGCATTGGCTTGGGAATACTATCTATCAAGCTTGGTGACAAATGTGGTGGATGATGGTCTTTGCTGCCGCTGGCTCCAACATCCACTTGTGTTACAGGGGGAAAGAAAATGCTATAAAATAACAGGAATCCTTGAGTTGCAATTTCTGACCAGTGTTCCCAGCCCAACACCAAGCTGCACGAGTCTTCTGTGAAATGAATATTCCCTGGGAGAGAGACATGGAAACCAGGCTGTATTCCCATGTGGGAAGAGCCAGAGGTAGCAGGAACAGATGTTGGGAATTGGAGAGGCTGCACCTAGTGCAGGAGCACCTAAGGGAAATTTAGGGAAATTCAGCCTCTAACCTGGCCCTGTTGAACCCCTTTCTGCTAGAGGATGGAAGGAGCACCTGGGCTTTTCCACACAGTGTTGGCTAATTTTTAAAAAAAATTTATGTAAAAACCTTTAAAAAGGGGAAAACAGGAGCAAGGAGAATGAAGTGACATCTCCCAGCTCTGCTGGCAGCGAGGAAAATGTTGCAGGTGTGCTGTCAGCAGATCTTGGTGATCGCAGAGTGGTGTGAGAGCAATGACTGCAGGAGAGCAGGGCCTGACTTCCACCAGGGACACATCAGCTGCAGAGTCACTTTATGGACACCTTGAACTGCCCTGAAATACCAGCAGTGCCCTTTGGAGATGCTTTTTACATTCTGGGAGCTCCTGGATGGACATTGAAACCCACTGATGGCTGGGTACGGTGCAGTCCCAGGCTCTCCATGCCTGCTTTCCAAGGGAGCCTCCTTTGCCATAGGAAGGCTCTGGAGTGGCAAAGATTGACAATCAGGATGCAGCTTTATCCCAGATCATTACACCTGTACAGAAAAGATCTGCTGGCCTAAAGTTATTACTTAACAATGAGTGATAGAAATCAGGAGTAATGATTGTGTTTGTATGTACTCATGAGTTCCACTGAACAGCCTACAAACAGCACAGTGGGGCAGGATGAGGAGTAAGTTACTGCTTTTGAAGTATTCACTTGGCAATAATAATTGCTTTTTTCAGCTTTAGGAAAGACATCCTTTGAAAAAGTGGCAAGTTAGCAATGCTTCCCTTTACTCACCTGTTACTTAGCCTGAAGAAAACCTCTAAAACTCCCTGAAGTTTTCTGTCTCACTTGAAGTTTTTTAGGTTTGTTTTTTTTCAGGTGAGGACCAACAGACCTGTGGCGCTGGGCAGTTTGCTCTTTCACTCACAGATCAGCAGGGCTGGCCCCAAGCACCCCCTGCTGCTTTTCACCCCCTGTCTAGAGCAACTTCCATCACCCAAAGCGCTGCTGGAACTGTTGTGTGTGATCAGCTCTGAGATCTTTCCTTGTCCTCACCTCAGGTGCTCCGAGGGCAAGGGGAGGCTTTCCCCACGACCTCTTGCCACCTGCTGGCATGAGAAAGAGAGGCTGTTTTCAAGGCTGTGACTTCCCTAATCTCCCTCTGGCACCTCTGTAGCCCTCCCCTCCTGCTCCTGCCTGGTTTCCATGGCATCAGCAGCCACTGGTGTCCCTTTCCACAAAGCTTTGCTGATGGCAGTGACTCCCTTCCAGGCAGGAATCCCTCTGTGTAGAGCAGGTTGTTGTGGCAAAGGGGCTTGTTGCCATCATGACCCTATTAATGTGGGCTCTCTGGGGAGTGAGAATCTCTTCAGCAAGGCACTGAGTTATCCTGAGTGTTAAAAATTCCTGCTGTTGTCCTGGTTATAAACACAAGGTTATGGGAGCAGCTCCAGGTGAGAGAGCTCTGCCTTTGCATTCCTGTCCTGTTTTCCTCCTCTGTCTTCTCTCTCCAGCCGAGTCAGTTGGCCTCCAGCTCCTCATACAGCCCTTTTCTACCCATTTATATCCTACAGCATCTTACCTTTCCTTCTGAAATACAGAAAGGACCTGCAGTCCAGCCCTGTATATAAAGATACTTTGGAAAAGTTGGGATCCAGTAAAAACTCCAGTTCATTTCTTCTCTGCTGCCTTCCCTACTGTCAGTAATAACCTGCCCATGTTCCCTGTGCCTTCCCCACTCTCTATTTATCACTTTCATACCCTGCTGCCATCCTGTCCAGCCTAACTTTCTCCTCTCCCATCATCTAAATGCTTTTCCACCACCCTTCTATGTAAATTCTGGCTTAGACTTTGTTAGAGTAACAGAAATGCAGCTTTATTGCACTGTAAGTCTCCAACATAGTGAAACCCATTAATGGGAAAGGTTTTTCCATCCGTTCCAAGTGAACGGAGATGCAGCTCTATGGAATATGGCTATGGTGCTGGAAAATCTATATAGACAGCAGAGGAGACAGAGGAAGGGTGTTCATTTACATAGTTTGTGGTCTTGGTCGGAAATTCAAGGTGAAAGATGGGCACATTTCCTTTGGTTACGAGTGGTGTGCAATCCCAAAAGTCCAGCTGGGAGCAAAATGAGGAGAGCAGGCTGAGCAAGGAGTTAATTCAGCTTTGGAATGCTTACCTAAATCCAAGCACTGAGGGACAGAAGACCTCACTGACCAGCAGCACGAGCACACATAAGGCTGTGATTTGGGAAGAATTAAAATAAACCCCACCCCAAAGGTTGCCTGTTCTGAGGGCAGCCCCAGCTCACTCACCAAAAGTCTGCAGCCACACAGGAGACCAATCCTTCCTCTGGTTATGAGTAGATCCCTTCCAAAAAAAATGTGTTCCTTGGCTGTGGAGCTGCATTTTGACTGTCTGATGAATCAGACATAAACTATCCTGGGCTTGGAGGAGCTCATTATTCCGAGCACTTCCCTTGCTGTTCTCCATGGCCAGCTAGCAGAGCCTGGAAGAGTTTCTGCTGACTCGTCTCTTCCAGCCTTGGAGACAAAATCCTGACCTTGCACAGCAAATTTAATTGTGCAGGGCTCAGTGGAGACCTCGGCAGCCAGAGTTCCACGGAGCAATCCTTCACTTCCACACCTGCAGCGCTGCGGGGAGTTACTGAGGGCTGCTGAAGGGAAAAGTAGATTTAGATCCTTTATCTAAATGAAATATCCTAATGGTGGTAGTGCCAAAATCAAGCCAAATATTAATCCAGTGGTGTAGAAATGATGTGGCACTATTTTGAGGGCCCTTCCATGAAACAACTCATGCTCACAAATTGAAATCAGAAGGCTTATTTATTTATATCAAGATATCATCAAGAAAACAGAGAGCAAATCTTTTCTCTCTCCAGCCTTTCAGCTGGAGGTCATCTGTCTGACTGTGTCTGTGTGTCTGCAGCACAGTGAGTCTGAGGTATGAACAACAAACAAACACAGAACACTTTCATTGGTCAAGCACCTTACCAAAACACCTTTTCATATTTACAATCTTTGTCAAAGATTTTTCTTGGGAAGCTACAGAACTTCCCTTTAGAAATGGAGTTAACTATTACAATTCGAGACAAGTTAAAAAAGGAATTCTTTTCTCCATCTTTTTGCTGGGATCTCTCTATGATCCACCAAGGAGTCAGTACCACACAATGGAAGGTGGGAGCTG
Source organism: Vireo altiloquus (assembly GCA_013396875.1). Classification (NCBI taxonomy): domain Eukaryota; kingdom Metazoa; phylum Chordata; class Aves; order Passeriformes; family Vireonidae; genus Vireo; species Vireo altiloquus. Next base: position 1,004,611 of record VZRF01002939.1, on the reverse strand, counting down.
GGGCAGCTTTGTTGTTCTCACATTTTGAAGGGTGGGATTTAGAAGTGTTGTGAGGCATCAAGATCACAGCTCTGCCAAGAGGCTGCTAGGACATTCCACTGGGAATCGAGGAGTATTTCCAAATTACTAATCTGGGAATGGTCACTAGCTGTGATTAGTTGTGAAATGTGGCCTTTTTTATCAAAAGGGAAAACTTTATTCTGTGTATTTACATTGTGTTTCACTCCATCCATGTCTGATCAAGCACTGAGGAGTAGAGGCATCATTAAAATAAAAAAGATTCATAATGAAATTTAATAGCTTGTTATTTGTGAATCTTGATTTTAATGTTTCTGATTCATTTTAACCAGTCCCTGCAAACTAAAAGAAGGAAAACTAAAACTACTGCCCAGTCCTTATAGTCATGACAATTTCACAGTATCTGAGTCATCAGTGGATCATAAATATCCATGGAAAATAAATACAACACATTCTGGGTATCACATTGCCCGAAATCATCATCAAATTTGAGAGTTTCCCTCATCTCCATTTTCAGTTCCTTATTTTCTGATTTTAGCCTCCTGCTCACCCTTGCAGTGTGGAAGAAAAATAGATATTACATGGCACTGCTACATGCTGCTTGTGTGGGTCTTGGTTTGGAATATTTTCCAGTAATCTTCCAGGAAAATAAAATGGCAAGGACTCCCAAAAACTTACAGTTCAGCACACAGATGGCAGCAAATCCAGAGGTGCCAGAAAAAAAGGATTTTAGCAGATCCACAGAGGGATCTATTAACCACAGGCCTTGGGGAGAAGTTTTACTCTCTGTGTGTGTGCAAACAATGGGACAAAAGTGGGAAAATATAGGAAATATTTTAATTCTATTGACTGACAGCTTTGAGGAAAGCACAGGGCAGATGATTTTGTGGATCCTTAGAAACAGGATAAGGGACACACCAAAAAAATCCGCTTGAAAAACTAATTTTATATATATAAGTAGAGTGAGGGCTGAATAATTTTAACTGTGAAACTCCAGAGGTGGGGTGGCATTCCAGCCAACATGAATCTACTTACTGGGCTGTAAAACAGGTGGTAAAAATACTGATGAAATTTGAAAAATATTAATGGAACCGTGGAAAACAGGAGCATCCTCAAACACAGCTTGTCTAGAGCTCTAATGGAATTGATTTTTCAAATTTAGTTGAAAAAATGAATTCCCCTGCTGAAATTCCAACTTGCCAACTCTCCAGCCCAGGTGGATTTTTATAGCCAAGATCTAAACCCCTGAAAAATAGTGGTGTGGAGTATAATGGAAATGCTGACACAACCTACATTACAGCTGCACGAATTGTGCCACTATAGTTTATGGAGAGCCCATTTTGGGTTTGTCAGGTTTTTAAACACAGGCTGTTGTAAATTTGAAAGAAGACTGTCTTGTCTTTAGGCTTTAAGGCTGTACAGATTAGCAGAGAGAGGTTTGAACCAAAATCTCCCTTTTCAGACACATTCCTGGATTTTGGGAGGACTGGAAATCCTACCTGAGCACCACAATGCCATCATTATCCTGAGTTTTATAATTCTTGGTTGGTTTTTACCGGGGGAAATTAGTTCTACTATGAAATAGAGTCCCTGGGGACAAACACAAAGCAAGAGGATCTTCCCCTAGGTAGAAAAAAGTTGTGAGGAGAAGCATGAGAGCAGTTCACAGTGCACAGGTTCCTCCAGGTCAGTGACAGGGTCAGGATTGGGCTCCCAGCCTGTTGAAATGGCAGTTTTAGCCCAAAAGCCAAAATTTCACTGTTACCTGAAGCCTACCACCTCTGGCAGGTAAATATGTGTCTGTTCAAGCTGCACTGACACAAAGCTTTACAGGCTGTAGCCACAGCTTGGCCTCAGAAAATTAAGGATCCTGTTTTTAATTAGTGCTGGTGGAGGAAGTTGAATTCAGGCGGAAAACCTGAATTCTGTTCTCAATAGCTCTTGGGAAAGTTTATCCTGAACTTGTGAAAACGAAGGGATTGTGGAAATGCAGATTAAAAACTAAATGTCAGCACTTGGGCCCAGTGTAATTTGATTGATAACAGCAGCAGGATGTCTCTTAGTGTAACCCCAAAGGTGGCACCTTCCTGAGGTGGATGAAAGCTGCCTTCCACATGCATGAATTCACCCAGGAAAAGGCAAAGAGGGAAAATCCATTTAAATCTGCATTAATCTTTTATTGGCTTTCCCACTTCTCATAAACAGTTTGTAACCATACATATATCATCATCCCAAACATCAAGTATAACTTCTCACTCAATAATCCAATTGATATCCAGCTGATATATTCAGTAGCAACAGTTCGTAAATGGGGCATTTTATAACCTAGGCAAAGGTTAATCATCCTTAGCTTCTTAAGTGTGGTCTTAACTGTACTGCTCGTGCTCACCAGTGGGTTTCCAGCAGTGCTCTGGCTTGTAGTTAATTAGGAGGCGGATTCTTCACTGATGTTGAAGGGAAAGCCAGGATGTTAAAATATTGCCAGTAGGTGCCCTGTTTTTGGGTGCTCAGCCATGGCACAAAGGACCCTGACTGCTAGGAGCCATATCTCAGCTTTTCCTGATTCCCAGGCTCTTTGAGAGATGTCCCATTGAGCACCCAGCAATGGGGAACACTGAAACCACTCATCTTTTTTGTTCTAGCTGGCTTTGTTCAAGGCTGCCTGCAGCCTGTTGGGAGTCAATCAGCAGGAAGGCAAACAAGCCTTGGCTCTGCATGAGCCAGCCAAGCAGAACATCTGACCTGGTGGCACCGCAGTGACACTGTCAGCAGGATCAGCAGCCTGGCCTGGTGGCCACACCAAAGGCTTCCATCATCCCTAAGCATCCTGCAAATAAAGTGGTGACGCAGCTCAATTTTATCTCCCCGATCCCTCCTGAGGACTTCTCTTCTTCAGGCTATTCCCACATAGACAAAAAGATTTTGTCTCACTGAACCTATTTATTGACCATAGCTGTCACCCCTGCTCTGACCAGTGACCTTATCTGAATATTCAAATCCATTGCAGATCACAAGTTCAAATGATTTTCTTACCCTCTGAAAGCCCTGTTTTCATAGTGAGCTGATTGCACATGACAATATTATAAGGGGTGTAATTGAGATTCTACAAACAATTTGCACCTCGGATTTACAGAAATAATATATACAGAAGTGGGAATGCTGCTGACATTCCCTTCCCCCAGCTCCCCTGAGCTACTCCTTTTTCTGGAAACCAGGATGGCCCCTCCAGGTACAGGAAGACACAAAAGGATTTTAGAGGGATGTGCCAAATCTGCTGCAGAGAATCCACTGATTCCAGTTCATGCTTTGGAGTGGGTGAGAATCAAGGCCCACCTCTGAAACTCCTCTTTCTTCCTTCCCCGAGCACCAGTGACTTCTCTGAGCAAGGAAACTCCCAGGGGTTTTTAATGCAGTGGCTGTACCGGAGCTGAAGAGGTGCAAACACAACACTTTCCTTCTCCTGGGTTTTTATAGCATTTCCCATTTCTGTTTTGACTTTACTTCCTTTGTATTTTTTCTTCTTTCTTCTCTGGTATTTTTTCACAAGGACTGGAAGGCCAACTTCACAGTATTGAGCTGAAACCTTAATCTGTGCTACCTGAGTAATACAAATCATCAGAATTAACTGCTCCTAGTAAGAAGTCCTACATTTCAAGTGGTTCTTTCCCAGCTGTCTGCCTGTCCATCCAGCATCCCATTTACTTCATCATCCTGCCTAAAGATACTGGGTTTTACTGGTTTGAAGAATAATTAGACAATGGAGTTGGAAGAACCAGAATATCCAGCTGGGTTCAGTTGTACTGAGGTATACACAATCAATGAACAATAAACTCACAGAAAATTTGGCTAGCTCAGACTCCTGTAATAGAGCAGGAATCAGTCCAAGCCTGTTCAGACTCTGCAGGGGTTCATGAACTTCACAGACCATGTCAGTGTAGCCTCAGCTGAGAACAGGAAGCACATGGCAGAGAAGCAGGTTTTGCAATTTTATGCTGTATCAGAGAAGAAAAAAGTGAAATGCTACAAATTCAAGACTGAAAAGCAGACAGAGGCTGTGGGTGAAAAACTCCACCCAGATGTTTTTGGTGACCTCTTCAGCAGGAGGAGTCCATGGACGTTCAGCTTTGCTGGCATCAAGGATGTCCTCAGGAGGAAAGCCCAGACACAGAAATCCCAGATCTCCCCTTCTCACAAACACCACCCAAAACTGGGAAAACCTCTTATGGGCCCTGATTTTCTGGGGTGAGAAGTGCTGCATCTTCTGCTGGTGCTGGCTGGAAACACCAAACTGACAGAGCTTTCCTAACACGTGGTCCTGTAACTTTCCTGTCCCTCGTTTTCTGCACCTCTGAGAGTCACCCTGAGGATTGTACCTGGTCCTATTTATTCCTACATTACTATGAAGTGTCCAGTGTGGAATATAAGGCTTAAGTGCAGCCAAGTTCATAACGCCTTTGGAGCTCATTACATGGATGGCAGTCCAGGAGTGCAGAGCGTTGCTGTAAATTTGAATTTTCTGCCGTATGTTTTCCGAATGCCAATATAAATAGCCCAGGAAATAATAAAATGAATAAAACACACGACTTCATTCGAGTTCCATTTGGAAAGACAGGGTGTGAAATGAAGAGCTCTGTTCTCCAGGTGGTGATCTCCATGCATAGCAGAGTGTTTGTCCGGAATTTCATTGCTTCGGAAAGAAGTCATGGAAACTCTTGATTTAGCTGGCGTTTAATGTGTGTTTTAAATAACTTCTGTGATATAATCAGCTACCGAGGGATTCCGGGAGGGAAGTTACAGAGCAGTAAAAGCTTCAGCTGTGGCTGTCCCTGCCTGGCTGTTGCTTTGCTGGGTACACAAACCCCAGCATTCCCAGCTCCCGCGTTCCCGATGGATCCATCAGGGCTGTGCCAGGAGCTGGGGCAGCACCAAGGCCTGGGGCTGTAAATCTCCTCTCCTTGCTGGGAATAGCAATGCACGAGCCATAGGCAAATATATTAATGTCTCCAGCTATCCATAAATGAAAAATCATAGACAGCAACATTCTCTTTATTGTTATTCCAACAGAGGCCTTTTCCCTTTTTTTTTCTTTTATTATTCAAGGCTCTGTTTTATTTTTTTTAAAAACACTTTATCTGCTCAGAGCTTTGGCACATGAGAGTTCTTGCCTTTAAATAAAACCCAGTCTTCTTTACATGGATTGAGTGGCTCTGTGTTTATAAAATTATAGCATTAAATAACTCAGACTCTTCATAAATACTGAGGAGAAAGACACAGGGCCACCAATTTTGCCAAAATCCCTAAAATCCTGAGAAACTGCAGCCACATTGAAAACTGATATGAAGAATGTTGGCAATGCTTTAAATTAAGTGTTTTTAATATGCTTAACCATGCATTAAATTTAAGCTTAATGAGACAGTTATTGTGTGCTGACTAAATACCATGAGCTTATTAAAAACATATTTACAGAGATTAACAGTGATGTAATAGATACATATTTATGCCATCATTGGTAAACTGCTAATACCATGTTTTTAATTAATTGGCATCTACTCAATATACAGTGGGGCTCTGGAGAGATTTATTATATTTGGTTTATGTTGATGAAGCACCAACTGGTTTAATGAGGGTTAATTGATCTAGCTAACTATTAAAATATACATTTCCTATTCTGTGGTGATCAGGGCTTAAATTAATGTATATTCAAACAGCTGGAATTTAGTCTGTGCTTAACAGGATACTTCACCTGCTCACAGGTGGGTGGGAGCTTAAATGAGCTGTTGGGTGGTGAGCAATTAAAAATTCCAGGAAATAGCAGAGTAAGACATGAAATTGAAATAAAAAACCAATCACAGAAATACCAAGCAATAGGTAGGGCAGAAGAAGAAAAGTCTTTAGGGCTTTTGGAAGTGTCTCAGATCAGGAGTTCCTGTTGGTTGCTCTACCTGGGCACATCTTGGTGCTGCGAGGAATTCTCCTGCCATAAATGCCAGCTTGCCCTGGATCCCCACACCCAGGGGGGTTAATTTAACCCACGGGATCTGTTTGGATTAGTGTGAGCCATGTGCAATGTGCTTACCACAGCCTCCTCCTTTTCCATGCTGCTGGAATGTGTGTGTGCCTAATGGAAAATCTACAAGCATTTTTGGAGCGGTTAAACCACGCTTTGCACTGGTTTTAATTTAATTTTACTTTTTTATGAAGAATCTTAGAGAAAGGGCACAGTGAAAAAGCAATGAAAGCCAAATTGCTGTACATGAGGTTTCATTTCTGGAGAGCCAGGGAGATTAATTCACTTGGCTGTGACTTGTTCATTACTACCCCAAGCTAACCCAAAAAATGAAATATCACAGGGAGCAGCTCCTCTCTTCCATAGGTTGTAACAGTGCCCTGATCACAGGCTGTGAAAGAGGAAAATATTCCGGTTAATACTCTGACAATACCACACCTGCACTGAACAAATTATTCTGATGCTGCAGTTTTGTTTGCTCATTCTGATGCGATTGTTTTTCTGGCCATTATTTTCTTTTATTACATTTTATCTGGACATTCTTTCAGTGTTCCCCAGCCTGCTGTGAGGATGTGGCACTCACTGGTCGGGAGGCTCTCACCCAAGATTTGCTGAATCACTGCTTCTCCCTGATCCACTCTGCCAGGGAAGGGTGTGCAGGAGTTTGTGTGAATTAGCAGAGAAAACAGAAGGACCCTCCAAGAAGGATAAAAGTAATGATGATAAGAAGGAGGTTGAATTATTCTCTGTTGTATTGTCCATGAAGGTGAGAGAGGCCTATAAAGGATCAAAGGTGCTGTCCTGACACAGGGATATCAATAAAAATAGTCTGGCAGGCCTTTATTTGACACTTAGCTTGCCTGTAAGAGTTTACAGCAGAACTTCATAGCATCCATTTATATGGCTTAAATTTTTTAACGATTCTGAATTCTTTGTTGAACCTTTTTTTTGAGGGAAAAATGTTAACTCTTAATAAGTGACATGGCATTTTATTCTGAATCAAAAGTCTTTTCTTTGAAAATGGCTTAATTAACATTTCCAGGTTCATAACATTTTCATTTATTCCTCTTTTTTGTTTTAAAATGGTTTTTTAAGTTTTCCAGTGATAGTGATAGAGGTTTCCTAATGTATTAAAAAAACAGAGAGTGTGCCCAGTGGGATCTGCAATCTGATTAGCTTTCAGTTTGAAGCTGAAGGAGGAGATTAAGCAGAGAAGGACTGCTGTGCTATTAAAAAGAAAACCTGATTTCTTCTAGCCATTAGCCAGTAAAATGAGTACAGCTGTCAGCAGAATGGCTAAATATATTACACAGCGAAGATTAGCAGGTAAATATTGGAAAATTATGCAAGTTTTGGAGTGTGTGAGGAGCTAAATTCTGCTCTTAGGGGTGACTTTTAAAGCTGGAGTCATGATAGTGCAGCCCTCAGGTTTTTGGGATTGGCTTTGAAGAGCCTCTTTGTACTGGGTTTCATCCAGCCCTTGGCACAGTAGCCTCTGGTCCTTGACCAAAACTCCAAGCTGTTGCCACAATAAATAACAAAAATAAAATTCTAATCCCACTGGATTCCACGACGCAGCTCCAAATTTATATCTGGAATTGAGTGCGATGTGGCTTCACTCTGGTGATTCACCTCTGTGTTTTCCCCTAAAGACTTCCCGAAGCCTTTCCCAGGAGTGGAAGTGCTGCTGCTCTCAGTTCTGCCCATTGGGCCTCTGATCACTTGAAGTGGTAAAAGCTATAAAATCTCCCTTAAAAAATGATAGGTGTCCAACTCGGATTTCCAGCCTTAGACTTTCCACTGTTCTGGATACATCTCACCAAGCAAAGGATCTGAAAAGCAACTTCCATAATGTTTTCCATGAAGGCAGGATGCAGTTTTGGATCTGAATTAGACACAAGTGGTTCAGTGTCTGACCAGCACGTTCATTTCTCACATTCCTGGGGATCTGCACCTTTGTACAGCCACGATCAGAAGCTCTTGTATCCCTGCTGGAATCCATTCTCATCTAGAACAGAGCAGCTATTTACTACAGCCTGCTTTACGAGGATGCAGTCTAGCAAAATGTCATGGAAAAACAATTTTCCCCCTGCAAAACAACTGCTTTTCTCAGACAGATCAAATCAGAAATTAAATCAGAGCAACAGAGGGGGGAACCCGATTACAAAAGAGGTGGTGTGGGAAGTGCTGAAAGAGGAAGGGTTAGTGGCAGATGGAGATGTGGTAGGAGATGAGAGTTTCCAAATGCACTTTTAAACCCCAAAATAATATAGTTAAAACATTGAAAGGGTGATGCAGGTATTCAGACTGCCCAAGAAAATAAATATATGCAAATTTGAAGTATATATATAAAAATATTTTTCTTGTGTACCCTGAGCCATTCATGAATACACACACACATCTCCTGAGATGTAAACCACCACATAAACTGTTAAATATATATATTTTCCCCACATTTTGTAGCATGAATTTAACATGTTCTGCTATATTTAGGCCCCATGTAATCTTTAACCTGATTTGGTACCTCTTTTCTGTCCACGTGTGTGCAGCTGAGGATTGTTTAAGAGCCAGGGCTCAGACCTGGCGGCTGTGGGACCGTGCAGAGGTGAAAAGCAAAGTGACAGGAAGCAGATGTTTAAGTTCAGCAATATTAAAAAAAAGCTCCTAAAGTCTGAGGATAAGTGTGTGCTTAAAACTCGTTGTGTTGCACTGGATGGAGGCCCAGAGCTGAAGTTAAGCAGCTGTTTTGGGGAGCAGGGATGGACGGCTGCCGGTGCCACAGCACAAGAATTAAACAGATGTGTAGTGAGAGCAGACTCGTCGCCTGTGCCTAGGAAGGTTTCTAGTAGGATGTGTATTTATTTCTTTTCCGGTAAGGCAGTTTTCTTTCATACAAAAACATTCCAGGCTGGAAATCCAAAGCGAATATCATTAGTTTCATTTCCTAATCAAGTGCTTATGAGTGAGGGGAGACTGGCTCTGCCCATCCTGTGTTAATTCCTTTCTCCCTGCTTCTTTCTCCTCACCGAGGAGTCCAAGGGTTAAGCCATCCCAACATGCCTCACTCTCAATTTATAAACCAGAAAATCTTCCATAAATCAAAAGTTACAAACAGACTTTGTAATGTCATAACTCTTGCGATGGCTCTGCCTTTGATTGATTCCTATACATACATTCTGTCTGATTACCATAATGTGTTCTTGTGGGACAATTCGAGCAGGGGAGAGGGAAGGCGCAAGGAAAGAAGTAAATAACAAATGGTCCTGACTCCTCCTCATCGAGAGTGATTTCAGTCCAATGTTCCATCATATCAACTGGGAAAGAGAGTCTTAGGGTTTAGGCAATCAATTACAGATATGTGTAGAGGCAGACACAATCATTTCCCTGATTGTCACCAGTCTGGAGCGGTGACACGGGGAAGTGATCCATCAGTCTATTTCCAGCGACAATCAGAGAAAGATGGCAGGCACTTGGACACTCGCAGGCCCCTGGATTGGCTGGCTGGCGAGATTGAAAAATAGCTGTATTTCAAACATAGCTAAACCTTTAAATACCTCTGCTGCAAGGTTTCAGACATTCCTAGAAAACATTTAGAGCTATTACAGGAGTCGCTCCCATTACAGTGGGTGGTGAGGAGAGTAAACCTGCCTTGAAGTGCATTAGAATAGATAGAGTGAAGTAGCTGTGGTTCAGCCAGGAATGTCAAAGTCCTTTCTGATTTGCCAGCTTTGCTTTTCCTCTGCTTTAACGCTGTGGTTTTAATAGGAAATCTAATTTTTTTTAAGCAAAGAACAGAAAGTCAGCTCATCTTTGATCAGAAATTTAGCATTAGATTTTACAGGGCATCTGTTCTGTTGCTTAATGCTGTTTTTCCCTCGGCTACAGAGTTTAATTCACATTAAAAATCACCAGCAAGGTGCAAAGTGTGGTCAGTTCAGCAACCTGAGAAATCCCCTCTTCTGATAACCTTTATAGACATTGTCGGAGTCCCACAGAAAAACAACTCACACACTGGCTGGGTCTTTAGTAACCAGCCGATTTCAGAATTATTGTATTTATTGGTTTCTTCTCATAGCAAAATCCTTGAAAAGAAAGAGAATCCACACATTGATTTGTTGAGGCAGAAGCCCCAAGCAGTGTCCCACGAGCTGTGGAGGGCTGGCTGCAAGCCTGGGATGATGGAGAAGCAGCAGCTGTCGTCATCCACGTGCTGGATGAGGAATTTTCAAGAGCCATGAACGTCCCAAGCACATCTCTCACCACTCCTCCCCTCACAAACCTTCACTGGATAACTGAGAATCCAAACTTACCCCTGCAGGCTGAGCCCACAGGGACCATGTAGGGATTTGTCCTCCTCACCTTTATCCTGATCTGTGCCCTCACCTCCTTCCCAAATCCTCGCTGGTGTTGGGTTTTGGGGCTGAACTTTGAAGGCAGAGCTGCTGTGCTTAGGCTGGGGGAAGGTGAATCTCCCCTGAAGGCACAGGTAAATGAACTCAGGGGAAGCCCTGCCCCGTGGGCTGGCAGATCCCCGGGAGGTGATGAAATGGGAGCTCTGCCAAAGCTGGGAGCGAGGTGGGGCTGGCTGAGGAAGAAGGAGTTGGTTTTTGTGCTGTACCCCTGCAAAGGACACGTTGGTGGCAGCCCAGGGAAGGAGAGAGGCTCGAGGGGCGTTTGGTCCTCCCACCCCTGAGGTTCTGTGGGAGGTGGAGATGCTCCCCCAGGGCTTTCATTAGAGGAGTCTCTTTTGTGTGCCTGGTGGGTGATGGTGGCACCCAGCACAACCCTTTGACGCTGCTGCTGCTGCTCCCACAATGTACACCTAACTCCCCAGCAGGGAAGGGAGCCAGTCTTGCTCCATGTCAGGACACCCCCACCCCTCCTCCATGGACAGGACATGCTGAGCTCTGTGTTTAGGATATTTATCCCAAGAGCTGTGTGTTATCCTCAGGCATTCCAAACTCATGGAAACACCACATTTTTGTGGCTTTTCGGGTGGAAAAAGCAAGAAAACAAAATCTGGGAGCTCACACTAAAATGTACCCAAGCCTCCTCTCTAGGACAGTGCTGACAAACTTCTTGGGTAATGTTAGTCTGACGGCAAAATGTATAAAATAGTATTTATTATTAATTCATGAAGAGCTTTGGTATCTTATCTATTGCTCTTCTCTTGTAATGATTTTTAATGTCATCATGGTTTTTAATTTTGCATGAAACCCATTGTCATCTGTTTTCATTTGTTTGGTAAACCTTGTCTGTTTTATTAAGAAAATCCCAAGGCTTCTGCAGGTATTTCTGCAGCAATAAGAGTAAAGAAATATTAATAGTGATTTGTTTCTAGCTCAATGCAACATTAATTTCAACACTATATTATGAAGATTTTATTTTTTATAATTTCTCAGCCTAGGGAAATATATTTCCCGTTCCCAAAATCCAGTAATCCAAATGATGAGTGAAAAATCCTCAGTGTCCCAAGATCTTGTACAAACCTTAACTTACCTTTTATTTACTGTGTATGCTCCTGCAAGCCAATAGGAGCCATAAGTCCATTTAGATAATAATAATCAAATTATCCAAACCTGGGAAAACATGCTTTATAGATTTTGGTCTAAATTTAATACAAAAATGCAGTAGTCCTTGTTTGGAAGAGTTTATTAAGGGTTAGCAAAGAAAAAGCTTTTTCAATAGTCTATAACTCTCTAATGGCCTTTTTCAAATAAAACGGGAAAGAATTTGCAAAGAAACCTATATCAGTGAGCTGCAATTGTAACATTACAGTACAGGTCTATAAATCTTGACATGTTCAGAAGATTGCCTAAACCAGCAATACAATCTGTCCAAACCTCATTGTCTCCACGACCAGCCAGACTCATTTTAAGAAATGTATGTGGTCTTCAACCTAATTTTATCACCTTCATTTGTAAACTAGTCAATCAATCAAAGCATCCTGTGAGTCTAAATAGAAAAAGGAGTGCATTTTCATGCATTTCCAGACAGCACAGTCAAAAATTAATCTCCACTTGATCAGACATTCCTTGCCCTCATCTCAATAGACCATCATTAGGGTCAGCAATGTATATTAAAAATAGAGTTGCAGGGAACTGTGTGCTGGGGATTCTTTGCAAGGTACCTGCAGCCAGATCTGTGAGCTCAGAGCTCCCTGGGAGACAAGGCTGGGCTCACCCAGCAAAGAGCAGCCTCAAAATAAAGTTAGAAATGGGGAAAGTACAAGTACCAAGAATTCAAGTGTTCCACCAGCTGTTTTTAGCACCCTGAGCACAGCTTGGTGGGAGGAAAAGTGAGATTTCAGAGATGACATCTCATGATCCTGTTTCATATCTGCAGACATTATTCTTAAATACGCAGTTGAGTATTTGTGTGAGATGGGGCCAGGGCTGGGCAGGTTTGTGCTGGGGAGATGGGCAGTGGGTATGCACTGTGCCCCAAAGCCATAATTCCTGCTGTTCCATCCTGGAATCATGGCCTTTGTTACTGGCCAGCTTTGGTGTGGTGCTGTCCTGTGCCCATAGCAGGGCAGGTTGGGACTGACCCCTCCTCTCTCTTCCAGCTGCTTTTCTCTCCTCAGGCAGCCCCAAGAGACCAGTGAATGCTGCAATGGGGCTTGTAGGGATTTCCAGTTGGTGCTGGAGTTCCATAAAAACAGCAAAACCACCAAAACACCCATGAGGACCTGTGTGAGCAGCCCAGGAGCCTGCTCTGGCTCAGCTGGGGCTGTTGGGGTGGAACAGGGGAGGGAAATATCCCCCAAACTGCTGGAACTGTGCCAGGGAAGGCAGCAAACTGGGGTGGGCAATGCAGGAGGGCACAGCACAGCTTTGGTTTTTTGGGAATGTAGGAAATATTCCACAATGGGAGCTGTGGTACCAGAGGTCCTCTTTGCACCTTCCAGTCCTGGTTTTCTCTGGCTGCCACCTGCCTGGACAAAACAGCATTTAAGGATATTGAGCAGCAAGGACGTTGCAGGCAGGGGTGAATGCATGTCCTGGGCTCTTCTGAGTGAAGCTGAAAGGGTTTGTTGGTCTTAAGCTGAAGTTCTGAGTGGGAGCAGAACTGCAGCAGCAGTTGCAGTTCCTCGGATGAGGAAGAGTTGTTTTCTTGCTCTGGGGAAATGGTTCAGTCCCAAGGCAGTTGGGTTTTTTTCTCTAATTATTGAGTTGCAGCACAAAACTCCTCTCCAAGCACATCTCCAAGAATGGCAGTGGTAGAGAAGGTGTTTATACAGCAGCAAAGGCAGCACTGACCAGAAGAATGAATTCTTTATCTGAGTAAAGACTCCCTTTTTTCCCTGGCTGATGAACCTTCGGAGGTGTTTAAACATCCAACCAGAATAAGTCAGGACCTATCTTTAAGGTGGCAAGAGAGAGCTCTGCTCTCATCCTTCCCTCCTGTGTGTGTGTCCCATGGAGTGAATGTTGCTTCAGGACAGAGTCGCTTCATTCCCACTGGGTCCTTGGCTCCCTCTGAGAAATGAGGTTGGGGCAGACCCACAACCCTGTCCTGAAGGGCAGGCACTGTGCAGGTGCTGTCGGGGGGAAGACACAAAGCAAATGCAGTTGAAAGCTGGGCTGGATTCATCCATCTGCTGAGCTCAGGCTGCAGAAATGGTGCTTTATTCTTGAATTTTTCTCAGAAAATGCAAGAGGATTTCAGAGAATCGATGAGATCCTCTACTTATACTTTGGAGGAGAAAGAAATTCATATTCAAGTGCCTCTGCCACAGCCTGCAGAACCTTATGAAGTGGCTGGGGAGCCCTTTTCCCCAGGGGTTTTTCCTCCTGTAATTAAAGCCAGAGCACAGAGGGTGTTGATCCTTCGGGGACAGAGCCCTGAGCTGCCTCTGGGCTGCTCTCAGCCCAGTGACAAGGGGCTGGCCCCGAGGTGGCTGTGGTGGGAGGATCACATTGCTGATCCAAGGGCAGCCTTGTCCCTCTGCCTCTCGTTTCTGCTGCCGGTGACAACCTCGGAGCCAGGGACGGCCGAGTGCGGGCACGGCGTGGGGACATCTGCTCCAGGTGCCACAGCCAGGGAGCTCCAGGGGGGTCACACAGCTCTTCCTGACCCACAGCAGCCTTGGGGAGAGCTGCAGCAAAGGCTGAGTGCGAGAGGAGTTTTCCCACACAGCACCTTGGCCAGGTGGGGTTGGACATCACGGATCCAGGAGGAGCTGCAAGAGAGACCCTGACATGGAAACATTGAAACCAAGGTCTCCCAAAAGCTTGGGAATCCAGAAAAAAATTACCTGATGATTTCCAGGCTTATCAGTCTATAACCCAACCATCAGGCTTGGCAAGAACAAACCATTAAATTTCCAGGGAATATTCAGACTTTAGAGGCAATTCCTCCTCTTTTCAAGTGTTTTTTCCACAAGGGGTCATTGCAGAGCAGAGCAAGGATGACTTAAAAACGAGGTGATTCTTTCCTTTTCTGAAGTGAAGTAGACACTTAGATAAAATTATTTAACTGGGATTGATAACAGCATTAATTTGTAGCTGAAAAACACCACAATGCCATAATTATAATATTAATTATTTGGTTGGTGTTCGTGTCAACTCCATTTAAACTGAGAAATGTTTTAGTTTAACTACGTTTAACAAAAGAGAGCCATTCCAGTGGGGGTAAATATGGAGATTTGCCTCTGTGTATAAATGAAGAATTTAAAAACAAGTGTAGATTTCTGTGTAATTGGGATAAAAGGAGAAGACTGAAGAGGAGATATTTCTGAACTGAAATTAAATCCAACCCTAGAACATCTACAGAGAAGATCAGAAGCAATTCTCAACCATCAAACCACAGTTGACTCCCAGATAACTGCCTGATCTTCTGTTTCTTTTCTCTTTCCTTTTGTTTGGCAAATAAAGCCTTTTCAATAATTCAGGCAAATGGCTTGATAAATACAAATAATTGAGCAGATTAAGCTTAAAAATAAAAACATATTTCATCATATGTAACTTAAAAAGTAATAATATAATTAATGGGTGAAAAACAGAGAGAAAGATTGCCAGAGATTAAGATTAAGCCCTGCAGAAGAGAATGTTCTAACTAGAAATTGGTTTAATTAATAGCACATTTTACATAATGATTACAGTGTAATTGCGCTGACTAGCAGAGTGTCATTAAATATATCCATGCTCCTTTACAACACCCTAAGGCTAAAAATAATGAGTTACATTGAAAATCACTATGCAACAGGTTCATAAATAACATTTAAGCCTATACAAGGCGAATACTTATAAATAATAAATATTTGCCTTTTGTAATTGAAGAAAAAATGACAGCCTTCTTTTTCTACTACCCTGTAGATTGTCATGTTATAATGCTGAAAAGATTTTTTCCCCTTGCGTTCTCTAGAAAGTCTTGAATAATTTATTCAAATGCTAATATTCCACATAGTCTGACTTTGAGGAACAAATATTCCTACATAAAGAATAAATGCCAAGTTGCTTATTACCAGCTTGGTTTTACTTTGCATGGTGCAGTCCCCAAAAAACTCTCACACTCTATTACACATGTCAAATGAAGTCAGTGGCCAGATTTCCTGCCAGAAGAGTCACACTCTTTTTTTTATTATTATTATTATTTAAAAATTACCACTTCTCCCAAAATGTTCATCAGGCTCAGAGCTGTTATGCAGCAACAGCTGCTCCTCAGCTCCAAAAAGGACGACATCATAAAGCTGATAACTTTTTAATCTGAAGCTTTTCTGTGGTGCATCAGGAGGATCCAATAAAACCAGGTTGGATTTCCTATCAGCGCTGGGCTGACATTTGAAACCCTCCCCAAATGGGTAGAGCTCACTTACTGTGGCAAAATAAATGTCTCCAATGGCAAAATAAAGCAGGGAGAAACCTCCACCTGGGATGTGGGAATGTTCTGGAGCTCCAACCTTGCTGCTCCAGCCACGCTGGTGTCACCCCAAGGCAGGACTTGTGGGACATCCTCTTCTCCAGTGGAAGAATTGGGGTAATAACTCAGCTTTTAGGGGAAAAACAAAACCTCTTGGAGTCCAGAGGTTTTCCACGCTCTGTGGATGATCATCTAGACCCACAGATCTTCATTTTGGTCTCAAACGAATCAATAATAGGAATAAAAATGAATAAATGGCACCTGAGTGGAACCCAAGTGGGATGAACACTGGAACCACCAGGCTTGGGGCACCCAAATGGCTTCGATGCACGAGCAGCTTTTCATTCTTTTTAATGATAATGAGATTTTTTTTTGGTTCTCTCATCCTTCTTATTATAAAAGCAGGTTTAGTAGTGTTAAAACCACAAAATTCATATTGCCTGAGCACTGATGAAAAAAGGCAAGCACCTCGAGTGAAAAACCAGCAGGAAGAAAACGTGGGGCTTGTTGGCAACAAAACATTCTCTGGGTGGGGGCAGAAGTTTGCAAATGCACTGGAGGGATTCTCTGCTCTTGGATGACCAAAATCCAAGTTGTCCATAACCATCTAAGTTGTTTTTCTCTACCACCAAAATTTCCTTGTAACACCTGTAAAATTTGCTTGTCCCATTCAGACATTTTTCCCCCTTTTATTGAAGCTGGAATGACCTTCCTGTCCACAGGAAAATGACTCCTTTTCCTTCTTACCCTGAACGCTGTGCAGGAGGTGGAACTCCAGGTGTGTTTGGAGAGGGTGGTGAAGAAAAACAAAGTTAATTTTAATGGAATTTCCACGGTGGCAGGGCGGATCATTAGGAACATATCCTGATTTTCTGTAGGAAGCTGCATTTACGTCACTGTTGACTGTCTTTTCTTCACTTCTCATCATTTTTACAGCTTCCAGTGTCCCATGGGGAACTCCAGAGTCCCCAGAAAGTGCAAAAAGGCAGGAATGGACTCCCAGTGGGAACCTGGGCTGAGAGGAAGGGACAAGAACTCCTTCCCTGTCACACCAGAAATGCCTTGGTCACATCACTCAGCCCTGCTGGGAGCTCTGGGAGGTGAGAAATGTCACTACTGCAGGTATGATCTTTAAAATTATTAGGGTAAATCAATTAAGGTATTAAAAGAGACAATTAAGGCACAGACTATTTAATTCTAATAAAAAAGAGTTTATTTGGATCCCAATCCAGAGCCAGTGGATTTCAGAAGCTCTAGACAGGTAAGCCTTTTTATTATTTTTTTTTTAAATTTATTTTCTTTTTTAATTATTATAGAATAAAAAAAGGGGTGCTTTTTGCCACAGAAAAAGGAATACAACTCTGGGAGATTTTAAAAGTTTCAATTTGCTTAGCTGCAGTTGAGACAAAATACATCCCCCCAAAGTACAAAAGGGCAGAATTTAATGTGAGAGGAAAGGTTAAAAAAGATAAAGGAAGAATCTCTTCCCCTGTTTATTCACTGCTGCTGGGCAATAATATAATTTTCAGTCTCACGTCTCTATTTCAGACCACATATGGCAGTAATATTGGATGTTCACCATCACAGCTTAACCATGACTAAACAGGTTGATGAATGTCATGCATCTTATCATCATACATGCATATTTTTAAATATAATTCACTTTTGATCTGCACCCTTGTGCAGTGGTGAATGAAAACAGTTAAGATTTCTTCCACTGTCTGCCTTTAAATGTATTAAACAGCCCTGCTGTCAATAGATTATATTCTTGTACAATGATAATAGCCCCAAAAACTAAGAGGCCTTGTCAGGAATTGCAGTTGTCACAGTTTGATGCAAATGATTTTACTTGGTGTTCATCTGCTGCACAATCATCTCATAATCTGGATATACATCACAGCATGACATGTAAATTTCCTGCTACTCTGCTTTCATTTCCAGAGGCAGCAATCAAATGAAAACCATTCAACCTCACCAAAATGTATAAATAATTTTCATTCAAACATATTAACAGTCAAAATATGAGAATTTATCACAGAGCACTACGCCTTTTAAGAAGCAATAAAGACTTTACTTTTTAAGCATATTTCTACTTAGAAAAGTAATATGAACAGTAACTTGTGGTTTTAAAAGGGGATTTAAAAGTCCACACATAGCACCAAAGCTTCAAACTTAAGCGTGTTGGTGCTGCTTTGCTCCACGTATTTCATGGGAAAAATTAGCCTAGAAGAGGTTTGGGAAAGGGGGAATAAGGGGTGCTATTCAAATGACTCCTTTCCCCTCAGATTTGTTCCATAAAGGAAAAATATGTATTAAATACAAAGAACAGAAAACACAATGCTGTGTCACAGAATCCCGTGATACAGCAAGGAAGACTTCCTGTATTTTATTTATTCCTTTTCATTTATACTCTAGATCAGGTTTTAATTTAGCTGAGTTTGAGGGGATTTTTTAATCCATCCTTTTTTAGAAGGGCTGTTACAAGCACAGACACCCCCAAAAAGACCAGTGAAATTCAAAGGATCAGGTTGAACTCCAGTTCCACCAGTGCCAATATCTCCAATATCCTGTCAAATATCTCCTTCCTGATCTCTTTTTTGGTCTGGTGGGAGCTGTCCCTGCCCGTGGCTGGGGGGTGGAATGAGGTGATCCTCAAGGTCCCTTCCTACCCAAAGCAGTCTGGGATTCTGAGCTTAAAGTAACAACTGGAAAAGGGAAATATTTTCCCTGGCTGCCTGTGGGCTGTGGGGGTTTGGGAGCATTTTCCAGCTGCAGTGCCAGTGGGGAGTGGTGCTGGTGCTTACTGGGAGCACTGGGGCACACAGGGTGCTTTGTGTGAAATATGGGTTAAATCAGCCTGCACTTATTGCTGAAATGAGCCTTTTTGGGGTGATTTTCCCTCTTTCCCAAGCCACCCTTCCCTGTCACTGTGTCCCCCAAATCCCCTCCCGGGGAGTCACTGAGCTCCCTGGAGTCCATCACCTGCTGGGCTCTGGGAGAACAATCCCCAGCCAAGCCACAGAATGCAGGAACAAAGGACAGTTTGCTGCTCTTATTAACAGTGGTGCTGAAAAAAATTGCTGCCTCCCTAGAAATTGGGTGCTTTTTTCGAGAAACAGGTAAAAACTGCTAAGATGACAGTTTTCCCCATTTTTCCAGTGAGTGTGTCTGAGGAAGTAGAAGTGCAATAACCTGGGGTACAGCAGGCTCAGCCATTTGAAATAAAACTTTGCAGTACTAATGTTTTTGTAACTGCTTTCATATTGTAATGATATTTTTCCAAGCACTGGTTTTATTTGATCTTAAATACCTTTTTGGGAAAGTCCAGTGAGCTGACTCTAATAAAATCATGCTATTGAAAAAAGGTTTAAGTGGAATGTTCAGAATAAATTACAAAACTGCATGCAAGAATACCAGCTAGTGCTGCAATAAAAATCTGGAAATGAGGATTCTTGCAATATATTTTAAAGAAGTAGTATACTTTTTTTTTTGTTCATTTTTTTCACAGGATGTTTCATAATAGAAAGCCTTCGCAACATGAAAGAGGGTGAATGAATAACGAATGAATAAACTGCCAAAGAAATTGCATTTTTTAAAAAAAACCCTGCACTTTTTTTTCCTGGAGCATATATTTCATATCATTTTCAATAACTTTTAGAAGATAATAGGAAAAGTAATTCTCTTCCATTTTGCTGTACCAAAATACTGGAATTAAATCAGACTGTCAGATTTCACTCTCTCTCACACACACACGATCAGATCCTTTGTATCAGGAGCTGATATCAGGAAAATAAGAGTTGTTTTTAATCCATGTTCTAGCAAGTCCTGAGTCCACAGTAGAGGGCTTCCAGAATTTACCCAAGGCTTTTCATGGGCTTCCTTTCTCGTGTGGAACAGTCAAATTCCTCTGGCTGAACACAACTCTGGCAGTGGGATAGAAAGGACTCACTCCTGCACCAGCATCATTTTCTGTCTGACTTCTCCCAGGGATCACCAGAGAATTCCCATTGTGGCACTTCTGTGTTTGGAATTGCACAGCCCCAAGCACAAGCAAACCTAGCACTGGTGGGCAGGGGGGGCCAGGGCGAGGTTTGGACCCACCTAGGGGAGCAAAGAAGTGACAAAATCCTGACACACCAGGGTGAGCACCTCCAGAAGCCACAAACGTCCTCTCAGGTGCTCCACCTCTGGCTGGGTTTGTGTCAGGGCTTGTCAGGGCTGTCCACATGCCACCTTAGGGGACATCCCTGCATCCCTGGCCTGCCCTCCAGCCTGGGGGCACATCCTGCACGCAGCTCATCCTGCCCACCACTGCCCTGATGGAGTGTCAGCTGTGGCAGGGAGATTTAAAGAGGGTTCTCATGGAGGATGGGGATGCAGGTAACAGCCTGACAGGATGAAAGGAAGGATTTCAGCTTAAATATTCATCCACGGCAGCCATAGTGCCAGGCCTGGTCTGTTCTCTGCCTTTTTAAGAACTTTACATGAACAAGTTTCCTGTTCCTCCACTTAGACTCCCTGTTGGATCCATGCAGAGGATGTCAAGAGATGAGGAGGGGAGAAGCCAAGAAAAGAAACCCACACAAAGAGCCCCTGGCTGCAGTAAAAGCTGTTTCTTGAAATGTCAGATCTGGAGCAGAGGGCCTGGTGCTGTCAGTGGTCACCTGGAATCCCTCCTGTGTGTGGTCACAGGTGAGGAGCAAGAAGATAAGGCCACTGACCCAGCTCTGGGGGCTTTTGACTCGTGGGCTGCCCATCAGCCCAGTCTTCAGGCAGAAACCTGGAAAGAATCTTCTCAGAATGTTTTAATTTGAGGCCTGTTCAAAACTGCCAGGCTGTCCTGTATCTCAGTGCCTTCACCCAAAACTGAAATCCTCTTTGTTCTTGATGGCTTTGTGCAACCTGCTCAAACATCTCCCAGCAAATGCAGGGAGAAAGGAATAAATCAGATCAAGATTCCTTCCTTTGGCTTATCTTCATTCTTCCAGGGCATCCTTCAACCTGGACATCCATCACTTCAAACCCCACCTGTGCCATGGCTTAACAGGCCCTTTCCTCTTAGTTTTCCCTAAAATCACACATCTTGCCATGCTGACATCAGAATTTACTCAGAACCCCAGAGATTCCCTGGCCAGGAGGCTGCCTGCTGGCAGGGTATGGTGGTTAATGGGACAAAACCAGGGAAAAGGATTAAATCAAGACAAGGTATAAGTCCTGAGAGGGAAGATGGAAACGATGGGCTCAAGATGTTGTAGGATGCACTACAGTGGATACCAGGGTAAGGTCATCAGTCAAATTCTTATTCTTATCTTAGGGTTTTGGCTGCCTCATTGAAGAAGTGTTTGTCAGAACCAGATTAAATTAAAAATCAGGAGCACTGGAGAGAGCATGGATTCAAACAGAGCTGGGGTCAGCAGTCCTGGCTGGGCTCTAACATTGACATGTGGGGTAAGAGCAGATGTGACACTGCCAAAGGGATGTAAAATGTCTCTTGGGCTGTACAGCATCACATCCGTGACTGGCTTGGTTCACATCTGGGCAGCTGTTCAGGAGCACGGACAGCCAGACAGAAATGTCACCCATCACCATAACAACAGAGTCCTCATTTTGTTCTCTCACTCCTCAGCTTTGTTTCCCACTGGTTAGAATTGTTGTGGCAGAGAGTGGTAATTTCTTAATTGTGTCTCCTCTGTACTCCAGGAGAAATCAGTGTGTATAAAAACAAAAGTGCCATTTAAAGACACAACTGTAATAACAAAAATTTGAGATTATTGGATTTGGTGCTATTTTATGTTGAGATATTTCAGTGTGACTGAATCTGAGGCTGCAGCTCTCCTGAAGACCAGGACTTTTTGTTGCTTTCTGCCCAATTAATCCAGTAATCAATCCAGGTGAGCAGAGCCATTGTCAGCTTGAGTGGGATCCTTCAGCCTTCCCCACATCATTTCAGTTGCAGGATGAGGCTCTCCAGGAAAATCATAGAATCACAGAATTATTTAGACTTGTGAGGTAAGGTGATTAATAATAATAAAAATAATATCCCAACACTGAAATGGTATATGCAGAAAGCAGCATTTTTATACCATTCACCATATCTGACATATCACAGACAATCAGATATAAATTCACACAGAAACCCCTGCTTTCTGCATATTAATTATATTATTTAAACTATAACCCTTGGGTGGGAAATATGCTCATGCGCATGCAGTATACCAAAAGTTCATTATTAAAGTTGCATCATGAAACACATTTAAGTTAGAAAAAAGGTGTTGAATTTTCCTGGGAGATGCTGGATTTAGTGTCTTGTACCTCCTCCAACCCCTGTTATCTCATCCCCTCATTAAGGGTTTTCCATGGGATGCCTGCCTGAGGCAATACAGAGATTTAACTTGCTCTGGAGGTGACTTGGAATTTTTTTCTTCAGGATTCTTTAATATGCACCCTGAATAATGTTTTGTTCATTTTGGGTTTTTTTTTTCTTCAGAAACACTTGTGGGCTTTGCTGAGGTTTTGTCTTAAAGAAAACAAAATGAAACCAACTTGGTGGTGTCCTTCTGAGGGCTGTGAAGCTGTGATGGTCCCCACAAAAAGTAGAGAAAAAATAACTATTGCCAGAGTTCAAGGCCGGGTTGGAAGGAGCTTGGAACGATCTGGGATAGAGGAAGGTGTCCCCCATGGCAGAGGTGGAATGAGGGGATTTTGGAAGTCCTTCTGATGCCTTAAATGGCTACTTAGAAACAGAGATTAGAGAGGAATAAGGGAATAAAGGAGGGATTTATTTGTAAGACCTTCCAAGGTCACACCCTGGGGGTCCAGAGGCTCCTGCCCCAGTGGATCCCAAAATGGATGACAGGTCACGAGTTCTTCACACATTTATAGGCTCAGTCCATTTGCATATCAGCATAAATTCACCAATTAAAACTTTAGTCATGACGGAATTTGCCCAAGCTTGCCCCCCTCTCCCCAAGATGAAGGTTTGCAGTTGTTGGGCCCAGGAGGGTCTGGGTGTCCTTGGAGAGCGAGCTGGAGAGGCTTTGTTATGTCAGTGTGAGCATGAGAGAACAGCACTGAACGAGCTCCAGGGAACTGCAGAGTCACACTGGGCACTGCCGGGCTGGGAACAGAGAAAAGTTAAAACCTAAGGCATCACTTCCAACCTGAGCCAGTCTGGGATTCTGTGAGCTGTAACCTGCCAGGATGCACATGACCAGTGTGGGGGTAATTCCACTTCTCTGA
>VZRF01002939.1:943983-976483 GCA_013396875.1 Vireo altiloquus | reverse complement strand
TTCATCCGTTTATTTGACTTTTCTGAATATTGCAGAATTACAACTTCACACCTGAAGGGAATTCCTGGGGTTAAATGGCCCCAGCACCTTCTGCTACTCCAACATCTAAACTAAAAAATCCATCTCTTCACACTCATCAAATGTTTTGTTAGGATATTGTACATGTGATCCAGGATGCAGGGACTCTCCATGGGCACGCTCATCTCAGATGCATAACTCCAAAATCTTTCAGAGTAGCATGGTCAGGTAATGTTGTTGCAGTGTAATTTTTTTAGCAATGCAGCAACCCCTAAAATGACATTAAATCAAGAATATCCAGCAAATGCTGGATGCATGACCAGGGTTTGCTGTGCTGGAAAACACACAGCTCTTCTGCCAGGAGGAAATAGGCACCACTATTCCATATTTTTCTAGATTTTTATCTATATTCAGGTCTGTGGAATCTCAAATTTCTTTTTCATTGAAGGATCAGCTACAAAGGACACTCAAGTGAATTCAAGGTAAATATTTCTGTTTCTCTTGTAAAAGGAGTTGTTGTGCAATCTGTTATTTTGCAGTTATTTAAATTATTTTGCCACTTAAGTAATCACCAAAGTATGATAATGCTTTACAGACTACTGTGAATGCAGGACTTCCCTCTGAGGTTTACATTTCACATATGAAGTCTAGGATGAATGATACTATTTTCATGGCATTTAAAAAAATGAAAATCAGTGAAATGTCTGCTCTGAGTGTATAAAAAAAGATACAGAGAGTAAGACATTTCTCTGCATCATTTTAAAACTAAAGAGAAAAGTGTCAGCCCAAGTATTCCAGAGCTAAAAATAAAAATAAGCAGAAATAAAGGCAGAGCTGATCAGTCTCATTAAACTGCCTAAAATTAGTGCAATGCAAACAATAAATTAGATGCAGGGTTTAAAGGAAATTAGACATTCAAAATTCTGTTCAGTGCCAAAAACTGTGGGTTACCAGTAAAAACCAAGCAAGATAATAAATTATTTAAATACAATGTGAAATATCACCCTTTAGTCTTAGACCTAAGGAAGAAAATACTAATAATCCACCCAGCTGATAAGTTGGATAAGCAAACAAAACCCCTAATGGGATTATTTCTTTTTGAACAGATTCACACAATGCCCATATTCTTTGTGATCCCTTCAAAGGGCAGCACTGCCAGAGCAGGAAAAATGCAGGAATAAGTCACACTGCTGATATTCTCATCTTCCTTTTTTTTTTTTTAAGCACCTGAACATTTTAACAAATAGCTGAAGATCCTGAGCTCAGAAAGGCAAAAAAAAAAACCAAAAAACAAACTAACCAAACAAAAACCAACCCAACCCAAACCCCACAGACAATCCGTATTGCTTCCAGGTTAATTTGGGTTTCTGTGGTTGGTTTCCATGTGATTAAAGCCACCCACCTGATCTCTGATGGCAGCAGCACTGCCACTGCCTGACCCAGTGTGACAATCTGCAGAGAAATCGTGGGGCTGGCGGCTCAATGGCTGTGACTTTAACAGCATTGCTCTGGGCCCGGAATCAATTCTCTCTGTTTACAGACCATTTCACAGCCCTTTACCTGCAACATCACTTGTGTCAGTCCCATAAATACTTTGGTGTATATAATGCTTGAATTAGCATAATGGTTTAGGCACAGAGCTTTAAGCACAAAGAAGGACATGTCAACATGTTCTCTTCACTTAAGCAATTAAGAGCCATTATGCTGCTTCAGTGGAAATATCATCAAGGTTAAAGACAATCCCAAACACCCCTCTAACCTTTTTATTCTAAGTCTAATAAATGAGGCATAGAAATTGAAATGTTAGTAAACAGTGCTACTTGCAAGCTCTTTTTGTATCATGTTTAATCAGAGCTCTCATTCGCCACTTGTGAAGTGCGAGGGGCTGGGCACGAGGTGTGGGGATTATTCAAATTATTCACCCTTTTGCAAAAGCTCACCTCTCTGCTAAGGTTCGTTTTACACCCCATGGCAAAGCCTGGGTGCTCTGATGTGGCAGGGTTAAAAAAAAAATAAAAATAAATGTAGGCAAAGGCAACAGAGAGTGGGACACAGAGAATAACTCTTGACAAAATCTTTCTCTGTGCATGTACCTGAGTACACTCTGATTTTTTTTCTTTTTTTTAATGTTTACTCCAGGCTTTGCATTTTTCCCCCCACGTTACTTAGGAAAGTGAGCCAGTGGAAATTAGTTTTTATAATAGCTTTATTTTTATTTTAAGATGGCAACATTCAGCAAAGCCCAGAACAGTTGCTCTTGGGTGATTCTGGTGAGATGCAACACCGAGGAACCCAGGCACTGAATTTTCAGGGGTGTGCGGTGGTTTGTTTGTTCTGAACACATTCCTATTGCTCAGCCCCTTGATTTGAAGGCTTTGAAAAGCCTCAGGAAAAACTGAGAGAGAAACTGAACATCTGGAGCAGAGAGAAAGAGAGAAACCCTTGGCAGGGAAAGGCCCAAAGAGAGAGGGCAAAACCCAACTGCACTCCAAGAGCTGTGTGTGTTTACTAAGCATCTTCTTGAGCTAAATCCTTCTTTTCCCACAGTCTTTGGAGTATTTCATGTTTGGGAAACACTTGAGCTCTGTTGTAGGTTCACATAAATGTTGGAGATGATACAACTTTCTTTTATTAATGCTTTGATGAATTTTTAATTTTCTTATTAATGCTTTTATTAAATTTTTAACTAATGTTTGAGTCACTTC
This sequence comes from Vireo altiloquus, assembly GCA_013396875.1. NCBI lineage: Eukaryota > Metazoa > Chordata > Aves > Passeriformes > Vireonidae > Vireo > Vireo altiloquus. The sequence goes on along the minus strand of VZRF01002939.1, from coordinate 973,760 downwards.
CCCAAACCTTGTGGAAGAAGAGAGTGGGTGGGCAGTGTGGGTTGTCTGAGGGCTGTAACAATTGGGTGGCAAGCACACGTGGTGGCTAAAATCCAGGTGTTTTGGGCATCCATTGCAGCAGGAGCTCTCCAACAATTCCATGCTCCCTGTTTGCTCCTCTCTTAGCTGAACAGCCTTGAGTTTTCCTATCAGGAATGTCACTGGACATCTTGGCTGCTGGAGGCTGCACTGCTGAGTGCTCACAGGACTTGTGGTGGCAGCTCCTTCCCATTCCCCTCAGGAAAGGGACAATGATCCTGAACCATCCAGCTGGGCCTGTGTTTGGCATTCCCAGTGGCCACCCCAGTTTGCAGAGTGTCCTCTCCAGCTTTAGAGCTTCTTTTCCTTTTATTTTTTTTTAAAAAACATATGACTTTTATAAGCTTTGAAGAGGTCAGTTTGAATCACTGATTTCACTTCCCGAGAACCTCACCATTCCCCAGATTTACTGAATTTTTTCTGGATTGTCTCATCCCTCCTGCACCTCAACTGCTACCACTCTGGGCTGGGATATGGCAGCAGCTGGAAATGGCTGCTTCACTCCAGCAGGGGTTTCAACAAAGCTCACCTTCATTTCAATGCCATCAGCTTGAGCTGCAGACCCAGAAGCCTGACAGGAGGGAATTGCCTCCTTATTTCATGCTCCCCCCTCAGGAGCATCCCGAGAATGCCAAATCACAGCCGAGGTTTCCTCAGAGCCAGGCAGAGCTGAAATTAAGTTTGGCTCCCTTTTAAGGACACCCAGCTATGGTAACTTTGTAATTGAGCCATTTTGTTCAGCTCTCCATCAGCTTCCAAAGGAAGCACAAATTGCAGAGGTTGCCGTTTAAAACCTGACAATAATAAGCAAACATTTACAGCCTGATTTGAGCTGCTCTCACCCTGCTGCAATAACTTCCTTTGAGGGTTGGTTTGAGACCCAGGGCAATGCCTGGAGGCTGAGAACTTGATTTTGCTCTTCTCACAAGCCCAGTGAGCAATCTCTCCTGGATGTCAGAAGCAGCTTCTCCTGGCTGCCCATGAGTGTCCTCCCCATTTCTCAGGTGAGGGAAGCACCGAGCGTGGCCAGGCTGTGCTGAGGCATCAGTGGTGCTCATCCATCCATGATTCATAAATCAATAAGTGGATAAAAAGCTGCAGATTGCTCATTCCAGGTGTACAGGAGCACCAGGATTTCTTTTCCATGTCCAGCTCTTCCAAGTCAAGTCGTGTTCCTTCCCACAAAGTGATGTTCCAAGGGTTTCTCCCCTGTTTCCTGAAGAAACCAGGCTGCAGGAGAGGCATTTGGTGGAGTTTGGAGCTTGGATGGGAAAACTCTGCAGAGATGAGTTGTAGGGAAGGGACTCTGTGCCCTCAGGACACAGAGCAGTACATCAGGCACTCATTCCCTGCTTCCTACACCACCTTCCAAACCCGCAGATCCTTCAGAATCCCTTTCCTCCTCTATGTTTAGAGCTACACAGATTGGTTTTGGTATACAGCAACACTTCAGCACCTTTGGAGCATCTCAAAGCAGACATTAATTAAGCTCCCAAGCACCTGTGGGAAGGGAGTAAACAGCCCAGTTGCCACTTTATGGCAAGGAAATGACTGGCCAAGGTCATCCAGCCAGGCACAGGCGGGAATAGCACGCAGGCCATAAAACAGGAATTACACAGCTGCCTTTCCTCCAAAGAAAGATGCCCCAAAATAAGAGCTCACCTGAACTTTCACTCAGATTTGGGGGGAAAGAGTGTGCAAAGCCATTCATAAGCATTTTCTCACTACATCACAAAGCCTCTGTTGCATTTCCTAGCCCTGGGTCTGATCTCTCTCACTCCAGCTGAGACAGGAGCTGTGCTTGAGGAATGAATGCAGGAGATATTGTATTCCTGGGAGGAGGCTGTGGTAGGTAATTTTATTTTATTCTTTCAGCCTGATTTCCTGAGCATCTGAACACATGCAGATAATGATAATTCTGATGTGTTTTCTGTAGCAAAGCATCAGCCTCATTTACCTATTCCCTTTGCTAGGACCAAAACTCCTTGGTAGAAACAAGAACCAGAGCAGTTTCTGCAGCACTGTGGGAGCTGTTTCCTCTGTTGCCTCGGGCTGGGAGCAGCCCAGTGGTTACTTTGCAGGGTTGTTCTCAGCAATGGAAATTGAGAAGGAGAAACAGATTCCAGAAAACATTCTGAAAAACTCAGCAGCTTGACATATTCTCATTAGAGCTTTATAACAGCAGTTGTGACTGAGATCACCTCTTCACCTCCCTGAGCCTAAATACCTGCTCTAAATTCATCATCTCTTCACCTTCCCTTAATACCTGCTGTAGCTTCATCTCCTCTTCACCTCCCCGAGCCTAAATTCCTGCTGCAGATTCACCACCTTGTCTTGACAGGGTGGGACCCACCACAAGAAACCATCCCACCCAGAAACAGAGAGCAGCCAGAGCCAGCACCATCCTCATTATTTTATCTCTCTCATTTGTCATTCCAACAGCCCTGTCCACTCTCCCCCTATAAAAGAAATTAGAATTGAAATCATGCTCGTGTGTTTTGAGGCAAGAGCAACTCTGTGATCATTTAGCTTTATCCAGGCTGTAACAAAAGCTGCCACAGATGCTTGTTCCATTTTTTTCTCTGCACAAAGAAATAAAGCACAGTTGCACAAATGACATGTATGTCAATCTTTAGGTCACAATGCTTCCTGCAGTTGTATCCCAAGTAGGAGACATCAAGCTAAAGGCGTTTAAGAATTAACAGTCTGTACCCGAGACAGGAAATGGAGTTTATAAAACAGGTGGATGAAGACCAGTATTCGCTTGCATCACATTAAAGCAAATCCATTTCTATTTTATTTCCTATATACCGACTTGAATGTGCATTTTTACCATAATCAGGCTCTGCAGTTCCTGGAGGGGATGGGATGTTTGCAGCTGGATTGCTTTGGTCTGGTAGAACTTCAAGGCCAGGTTGGACAGGGCTTGGAGGAAGCTGGGATAGAGGAAGGTCCCTGCCCATGGCAGGGGTGGGATGAGATGGGCTTTGAGGTCCCTCCCAACCCAAAGCAGTCTGGAATTCTGTGACCTTCCATGTGATAAATGATCCATCACAGGAGAAGAGGGAGACTTGCATGAAGGCCTTGTTGCCTTTATAAAATCATAACTCAAACTTATTACTTCAACTAAACAAAAAAAACCTGTAAAAAAACCCCATGACTAAATTAAAAATAAAAAACCATACTACATAACCATCACGTATACATGTATACATCGTAATGTATAATAGTTAATTAAATTATCCTTATTATACTTCAAAATGATATAAATGAATAACCAACTACCTACTTTAAAAAGCCAAGTTTTTAAAATAGAAAACTCTCCTTTACACCTACCTAAAAAATCTACATCACTTCATATCACAACAGGAGACACTGCCCAGAAAATTCCGTAGGGATCCTCAACTCCCCCAGCTGAGGATTTGGTTTTTCCACCCTGAATCCACTTGGAGGCCACAGGATTCTTTTGCAATGCCATAAGTTTTGCTTAAACCCACGGAAAAATCAGCACCTGGTGCTCCAGGCAGCCCCAGCTCTCCAGATTTTTGTCCAAGTGCTCACCTCCCTGAGCATTGCTATCCTGGGTGCATATTAACCATGATTGAAACAACGCCCATTGGAAGTCTTAAAACCTTAACCACCAGTTTTACTTCTAAAATAAAGTAAACTGCCAAAAGTTCTGATAAAAGTGACAATTTGTATTTTTAAGTAGTACGTCCGGAATTTTCCTATAGCTGTAGACAAAGGAATTCTTACCCAGATAAGTATAAGAGCACCAATAAATTTAAGGTAGCTTATGCAAGTTAGGCACTAATGAATGTCATCTTCTGTTTTGTCATGAAAAAAGATCTTTCTGCTGCTAAAGGAGACTGATTTAGATTATGAATAGCTGTAGTGATTTGCAAAAATGGCTCCAGAGAGATAGACTGAGATTCCATATACTCATGGCACTTGAGGTTTCTGCCCTTTTTGTTGAAAATTAATTTGTCCTGTGGGTTATTGGATTCTAGCTCAGCCAATGTATATTGCTCAGTCATCACAAATTTACTTAAAATTTAGTGTAGCTGAAGTTCATTCAACAAGACAAAAGTCCACAGTTGAAAGCTTCTAAAAATCTTTTTAAAAAACTGGCTGACGGTGTAATTGAAAGCGCTGGGATGAAGGAGATTTACAGAATGTTTTGCAGGTATCAATATCTGGTTTATTATATCAGAGAGACTCTTCAGTTTCCTCTCTGGATGGTGAAAACAAAAGGATGGTTACTGTCCCCTTGGTAGGTTTGTCCCATCCTCAAACCCCAAACCTACACTCCTAAAATGAGAAGTGCCTGGTAACATTTTCTACTGCTTCCTCCACTATTTCTTTAATTTGACACATATTCTTTTTTATGGAATAGAGAAAGAAACTCTGGCTATAAAATGTCAAATGCCTCCTCTTACATATAATTTTTTTCCCCTTTTATTTCCTTTCTTTTCCCCCTCTCTTTCCTTTGTTTGCCTTTGAAGTATGAGCAGAAATTTTGTTCGTGTTCTTGGAATCCCCATCTGAGTTTTCACTTCTTAGCTTAAACATTGCCTTTGCTTGTAAATTTGATGTCCCAAAGACAAACAGGTTAAAAAAAAAAAAATCAGATTCTGTTCAAATCAGCAAGCTTCTTGTTTAAATTAAAAGGCTGTAACTAATTTGATTATTGGGTCATCCAAGTCCTCTCTTAACCCCACCTTGGTGAATTGGGCTCGGAATCACCACCTAGAGGGACTGGAGGTGAAGATTTTCAGACACAAACCAAGGGGAACTGGGGTGCAAACACCAGTGTGGGCAAGGAGGGTGATCAAGGAATAAGCAGGTATTAAACATTCACAGCAGAGTGGTTTTTCATTACCTAGAGAGGATAAAAATCTTCTCGACGAGAAATAATTTTCCTTATTTTAAGCTCTATCAAAAACAGTTTCACGTCTCTTTTAAATGATGGGGATTTTAAAAAAAGAAAAATATGAAGGCAAATAGTGCTGGTGGCATATGGGGAAAGCTCATTTTGTGCACAGCCACTGATGATGGCCCCCAAATATTGAGTCTATAAACACTTTGTGTTCTGCCTACCAGCAATTATGCTTTAAAAAAGACAAACAAGAATTTAAAATTCAGTTTCAATTTAGTAATAAACCCACTTCATAAACATCTCAGTAAAATAAGAGGAAATCTGGAGAACAAAAATTCTCACGGTCCAGCTCTCTGTTCAGGTGGCTATTTTTTATATTTCAATTTTTTTTCCCGGGCTCTGGTGATACATCTGAATAGAACTGATCAAGTTTCAGCCGTGAGGCTCTCAGCGCTTTGCTTGATACACAAGGCTTATACAATTGCAGGAAATGAGATACAGTGCCATAACCAAATCGGGACACAATGGACTGGAAATTTTAGATTAATAAACCTCTTTCGAAAGAGAACTAAATAACTTTTACAGTTTTATCTATGGCTATTTGTTTCTTTGAAGATTTATGGTCCTTGCAACAGATACGCATCTTATCTTTCACTCTTCAGATTACAGGAAGATGATTTTAAACAGGCTCCTGACTGGCACGATCTGGAATTGCAGATGATCTTCCTTTAAGAAAATGCTAAAAGTGAACTTGCAAGTCAAATGAGAATATCATTACACGTGTCAGAGGGGTCAGAGAGCGGAATCTGCATCCAGCTAAACAAGATCTAATCCTTATTGTGGCGACCCAGCATCCTCAGGCAGCTCTTTATCAGGCGGGAGCTTAACGAGGAATTACAACTCTTCGTGCTGCCGCTGCTTTAATTGATTGATGCTAAAAGTTTAGAAACTAAAATCCGAGGCGCTCTCACAAAGCTCCTTTAACCGAGGCTTCTCCTTTGAAAGCGGGCTCCTCGATTGAAAGTGGCAGCCCACATTTTTAGGTTTCAAGCAGCTCTGTCATTCCGGCAGGAATGTGTCTGCCACTTCACACGAAAGCTCGGGCTGAAAGACATGTACTTTGAATCAGAGAATCAATAGAACACTTAATGGACAATTAGGAGAACAGCTGTAGGACTGTCAAAGGCCCATCTGTACACAGCTCGGCTGGACAGGGCACGGAGCACACACTCACTGCCCCGGGGCACCGCTCCATCACCAGCCCCCTTTCATTTCCCAGCCACCGCTAATGGAGGATTCCTTTTTCATTACAAATTTTAACACGTGTAGAAAATTATGGAAATTGCTCGGGCCATTTGTCAACTTATATCATGTGAATTGATCAATAAATTTCACCACTTTGTTGTTAATGTAGATAAATTTTGGCATTTAATTAAGCTACAGCGAAAATGTGGCCACTTTTAATTTCGGCAGATGCTCCCTTTTCATCTGTAATCCAGGGATACATTGGCAAATACAATTCAGTCACTAAATATTTATAGACAACATGACAATTCCTAAAAGAGTTATCATCAATGATTTTGGTTCTGAAACAATTAGCATTGTTTGAAAGAGCTCATGTGGAAAGCTGAAATAAATCCTGAACAGCAGATCAAGTTATGGCTACGCAGGTACATTGAATGTATAAAGCACATAAATCTCCACATGGTATAAACACATGTGCCCACGCTGATTATTCCAGGAATACTGCTCTGTGCACAAACATGGAAATTCTGATCAGCCAAGGTACAAATTCCCACATCCATAAATACTCGTACACTACATAGAAAGTGTTTACAGATATCTCTGAACCAGACCACTACAGTGATATTTATCTCTAATGGAGCTGCTTTGCAAAAATATAATGGGAGAGATTGATCTCGGGAAGTAACACCACAGAAGGAAACATTTCATATGCAAACACTTTATGTAGGAGGACTAAGAGTTGACAAAAGCATTGCTGCTTGTAAGCATAAACGTATTTAACTCCTTTTAAAAAACGAGTAAATTTCCAACCTGCCATAATCAGGGATCAGCCTTTAAACTTCTCGATATTTTTTAAGCACACACAGATTTGGCCAGACAATAAGAAACATAAATGAACATTTTAGGCTTTCTACATGGCCTTAGGGAGGTCGAGATGAAATCCTGCCTCTGACAGCCAGAGGCCCCAGACACAGCACTCAGCAGCGAGGCTTGACATGATGAACTGCTGGGGCTCATCTGAGAGCGAGGGGGGTTTGCCTGGTGCTGCTGCTGCTGCCAGGGCCTCTGGGGCAGGAAAAGCCTTCAAATCCCATTGCTGGGGCTGCTCAAATCCCCCTCACCAAGCAGCTCCTGCCCTACCCTGCAGCTTTTGGCTAAAGGGCTTGTGTAGCATTTAGAGGCTGCTGGTCCCGCAGGATGAACTTGGCGTGGGGAGAAGCCCTGAACAGGGAAATCAGTGGGGCTCACACACTCCTGGTCCTCAGCAAGGACTCTCAGTGCCTCGAGCAGACAGGTTCAGCATCGCCCCACACCCCCACAGTCCTGTATTCCAGCCCCAGGGGCAGACAAGCAGCAGCCCACAGGTAAAGGCCCTTTTGTTTGACTCCTTTGTGCATTTCTCTCTTTTCACTGCTTGGTAAAATCATCCCACTTGATAAGAAAAAAGAAAAGAGACCACTCAGACACACCAATCATTTTTAAAGTGGAGTCTCTGGGTTTGTGGATTTGTCATCACTGCAGCATGTTTTATTTCCAGGTTTGCACAGGACCTGGTCAGCAGATTTCCTGAAGTTGTTGGGAGTGTGGGGAAGAGGGCAGGAGGAATCCTGCTCAAACTGAGACTCACTGGCCTGCAGCCGAGGGTGTGGAATTCCCAGAGAGGACAGGGAATGCACTTGCAGGAACTGGGTGGCATTTGAACCACAGGGGAATATCTGGACAGCACAGAATACACCCCATAAATACAGAACGTTCTAACCAAATCTTGAGTCACTGAAATTATCTCACTGGCCTTTGCTCCTGAACAGAAAGCTTTGTCTCAGCTTACCAAGGCTTTTCTTCGCATTTCACAGCACTGGCATTTGCTCTTCCTGGACTGGATCAGCGCGAGTTCATCAGACCATGCCCAGGATTCCTGTTCCTGATGGCTCCACGATGCAGGATCTCCTCTTGCCAAGAAGGAATCCTCATGGAAGTTTCACATCCAGGCTGTGACTGCAGCTCCTGCCAGTGCCACCAACCCACCTGCACAGGTACCTACAGACCCTTACCCAGGCACACAGAGCAGGGGATGATCCCAGGCGTGGGGAGAGATGTCCATGGCTGCATCCCACAAACTGTAACTTCTGCCTGACATGGAATTAGAACAACTTTGGAAAGATAAGGGAGCTTAAAGGCCTAAAAAAATCTGTCACCTGCTGTAATGCCTTACATGGCTCCCTAGAAACAGAGAGCAGACAGGAATAAAGGAATAAAGGAGGGATTGATTGGAAAGGCCTTCAGAGGTCACACTCTGGGCTCCAGAGGCTCCTGCCTCAGTGCATCCCAAAATGGACAATGACAGCTCCCGAGTTCTTCCCACTTTGATATCAGCATCAATTGCCCAAGCAGAAGCCAGGCAAGGATGGAATTTGCCCAAGCTTGCCCCCCTCTCCCCAAGATGAAGGTTTGCAGTTGTTGGGCCCAGGAGGGTCTGGGTGTCCTTGGAGAGCGAGCTGGAGAGGCTTTGTTATGTCAGTGTGAGCATGAGAGAACAGCACTGAACGAGCTCCAGGGAGCTGCAGAGTTACACTGGGCACTGCAGGGCTGGAAAAATATAAAAGTTAAAACTTAAGGCATCAGCTGCAGTTTATATCTTGTGGGTCAGAGGTGGTCCCCAGTGCTGAGCTGTTTAACACTCACCCCTCTCTGTAGCAGAGTGAGAAAGGACCTATCACATCCTGTGGCACCAAAGCCCTGAATCCCAACCTGGAACCTACAGATCCATCCTGGAAGCCAGCCTGGCTATAAAGTCTTCATGGGCAAAGTGAAAAACGCTTGACAATTTGAGGCAGTGCTCGTTTCTGAGGGAATTGTGAGGAATATTTACTAAGTTTTTCATGGTGAAGACTCAAACTCCGGGTAGGGATCACACTACAGTGAGCAACAAAAAAGTCTATTAAAAAATCTTTGTTTTTTAAAAAAATCTCAATAACAACAAACCCATTTGTCTGTTTCACCAGCAGAGCATTTTTGTGGGAGATCCCTATTTATCTGATTTATTAGAAATGCTCCATTGAGACAGAAAGCATTTTTCTAATAAACCAAGAGGTTAGCACTATTGTTTTCAGTACAGCTGACCCTTGGATTTGCTGTAAAACCAGAATCATTAGAAATGCTCCATGGGTTATATTGGAGCATTTTTAATGAAACAGAGGGTCAGCTCTACTGAAATAATGTAAAATATCTAGATTCATGAGAAAAACTCTATTGAAATGCATGGAGCGTTTCTAATAAATCCAGATTTTAGTGGAGCTCAACCCTGGATCCATTAAAACGTTATGAAAAAATAGTTACTGAGCATGCACCTTAAGTACTTTTTTCTGTGTTAATCTCTCATTTATTCTAAAATGCGTTGTAAAAATAGCAAAAGGCATCAGTGAAAATTTGTTATTTAAAGTCTGCCATTTCCTCCTGTTCCGAGGAGCAGAGAGTCACTGTTGCCACCAGGAAGGGAAACCTAGAATCCCATAACCTGTGCTCTGGCAGCTCCCAGGAACAGGGATGAGCACCTCACTGCAGCCTGTCCCATTCCAGGCACATTCCAAATGTAGCAGAGTACAGAAGGATCCATCCCAGGCCATTCCCACGGATGGGGATTGGTGTTGGGAGAGCTACAGAGCTCCAGCTGTTTGCGGAGAGCTCGCAGGAATCTCAGTCTTCTCCCAGTGTGGAGTTGCAGGAGGGATTATGGTTTTCCCACAGTTGCTTAACTCCCAGGAGAAACTTTTCCTGGGTACTGGGAGCCCCAAGTGTCTACTAAAAGATGTAAAGGATCTCTGACTTCAGGAAGATGCATCACAAGTAAAAGCCTTGTTAGGAAACACAGGTGTAGTGCACTTTGGGCACAAAGTGGGATGAATTCCCAGGCACCTTCCTGGATCTTCCACAGTTTAGAGGTGTGATTCCTGATGAGGAGATTACATTGTTTGTACAGAAAGAGAAACCACAGCCAGATTTCCCCTGAAAATTAGAGATTTATTCTTGATTTACAGTCATGTGGTCAGCAATAGAATGAGATTTTTTAAATTACTACCAAGCTCAATTGGCTTTTTGTACCATATTTAGTGGACCACACTATTCAAAGCCTGGTGAACTTCCAGGTTTTGTTTAAGGCAGATTAAGATGCTGTAATCTTCTAAAAGTATGTCCTAAAGATGAGATGGATTTGCCTTAGTGAAGTTTCAAATCACACACCCATAGCAGGTGACATCTTTAACCTGTGTGTACACTCACCATTGTCAGCTTGATAACTGCCTGAAAACTGAGGCCTAGGGGAAGAAAAATTAGGTATTAATTGCAGCATGTTATGGGTCAGAACATGTAAAAACCAAAGAAGTCTTTCTAATTTATTGTTTCACAACATAACAAGATGCAAACATTGGCAGATTTATTTTAAGGCCCTGCAGGAGTCAGTGCCTCACTTGGATGATCAAACCCCTCCTGAGAGCAGAGCTGAAGTGAATTTTGTCAGTTTTGCAGATGAACTTCTTGGGAAAGTTGTTGTGGCAGGTTTTGGCCATGCTCATGATGCTCATGCTCACTTTTCTGTGGTTTTTAAAGGTTTATTATTGCACCTCTCACCTTCCAGCACTGCTGCAGGAATGCATCTGCTGTGGACATGGAGCTGCAGGCACCAGCCAGGCACAACACTGGGAAAGAGTTTGGAGAAGGGTTTGGATCAGCCCCAGCCACCCTCAGCTCTCAGGTAACACATCCCAAAAGCTCTTAAAAGAAAGCAAAAGCGATGCTTGCATTTATGGGCTCAGGAGGTGAAAGAGCTGCACTGATCAGGCCAAAATTGATGAGACCAATGCTATATTGGGTTATTTCAGAATAATTTGCTTAAAATGAAGCATGGAAAGACAATGCACTCCTGCACAAGGCTGTTTGGGGAGCTGGGCTGGTGTTTGCTGTAGCATTTTCCAGCACTGCTCTGGCTGCAGTCCCTGTGCTTTCAGCAGACAGCAGAGGGGCTGGCTCACCTCTGTTTGTTTTATGAATGCACACACTCAGCCTGCCTGCAGCTTGTCGGCTTCTGGTGCTGCTCCTTTGGCTGCTTTGTACCCATATGTACGGAAAATGCACAGGAAAAGTATATTAATATAATTCTATCTCAACAGATTTAATTCTTAAATGCTACATATACTTGCTTAATCTCTCATTTTAGAAGTAGGAAAGGTTAGATTATAACATCAGGTTAGCTCTCTTTGAAGCAGGTAATAATTAAGTTGATTCACTGTTGCAATTACTGTCAAATCCCCCTTAATTACCACGGATTTTATAGCAGCTTCATTATACGTCTGCTGTAATGCATTGTGGCCCAAAGGAGAAGTGTTGCAGGAAATTCTGCATAGCAGGTATAATTCTAACCTGCAGTTAAAGCTCCTAGTGAAAGCCTCTGCACTAAATTTATCTTTTTTTGACATTTCCCCCCCTATTATTTAAAGCAGTTGAGCTGGAGTAACACCACTAAAATATACACCTCACTTCCTAAGTGAAAATGGATCTCTTTACAGGTATTAGGAATGAAAATGGGGAAATTATAAAATTAGCAGTGAATTATGCTTGGGAATCTGCTCAGCAACAATGAAGAACACTTCTGGTCTGGTGTCATGGGGGGAGAAAACCTCTACCCCATGTTGTGAGTTGTGCATCCCTGAACAACCTCTCCTTGCTGGAGAAGCCCCACTGAGCATGGCTTTTGAGGCAGTAAGAACTTGCTGGAGCACTCTGCTCTCCAGGAATATTTTCATCCATTGTTCCTTTTGCATTTTATGGAGGGAATTTTTAAAGCACCTCTCCTTTTGGGCTGACCCTCCGAGTAACTCTGGGAGCACCACAGCCCAGCTGAAACTGCAGCTTCCTGCCTCACGTGTCACTGCTTGTTTCCATTGGAAAAATCTTTACAAATCAGGGTCTGTAAATTGAGCCTGCAACAGTTCAAAACAGATAACTGAATAATGTGTCCCATGGATTCCCTTGTAAGGAAGGAATTTACTCCACGGCATACATTAGATGCAGAAAGGGCTCCAGTGTCAGTGACACTATTGGCAGCTGTGTTAACAGTGAAGGAGCTGGCTTTGTACAGCAGTACAGTTATTAAATTTCTCCAGAGACCATGACTCATTAATCAAATATTCATACATCTCTGTAAATACACACTGAACAGAGAATACCCTCAGAGCTGAGCATCCCAGCACAAGTGCTCTTTCATGTGGCCCTGACAGAGCCCTGAGAACATGCGGTCATGTTTTGCATTTCTAATGCCCCATGTGCTCCGGAGCACCCCAATCCCTAAAAACAGAACACAAGTGATCTTACTGATGGCAAGTGTTACACAGCCACAATTAAAATTGCTTCACTATGGCTTCATACCATCTTTTTAAAAGTGAGGACAGTGAATCAATTCTTCTGTTCTTTGTTTACCATCAGACAAGTAACTTTTTCCCATACGGATGGAGGAACCCAAGGCCATGCTCCTATTAATACAAGAATTTGTATTAGCATGAAAACAACAAACCAATGGTTGCACTGTGAAGGCCAAAAAACTTCATCTATTTGCAAAGGCATGAGCTCGTTGTGTTGAACAAACGCTGCATTTTGTGCTTCCTCACTGCCAGACAGAGGCACAGCTCACCTGCTCCAGATGTGAACACACCTCAAATTTTCACCTTGGTCAGGTTGAGGTCACAGCTCAGAGCTGCAGCCTCTCTGAGATCAGCTGAAGTTCTGCTCTCTGAGATCAGCTGAAGTTCTGCTCTCTGAGCCTTCGGAACAATTCAGTTTTCTATTGGAACTCCCCATCCTAATCCACGTCCAGGCCTTTGGGTTTGAGTGTTGCAGGTTCTCATTGACACTCCTGGTCCAGGCTCCCTGTGGGCTGAAGTAGAAAAATGCCTTTAAAGAGGGTTATTTGCAAATGGGGATGATCCCACTGCTGAATGGAGGGGTTTAAATTCTGTCCTGCTGTGCTCTGCTGAGCTCAAGGGAACAGGGGATGGAAGGAGTGACCTGAATCTTCAAATGCAACTCGCAGGAAGTGTGGCCAGCACAGAATGTATGTATGTGCATTTACACATACATTAACGTACAGATAAATCCTGGAAAGAGGTGAGTCTCAGATTATATTCCTTTATAGTTTTTAGAGGCTGGGACATAGAATTCACCCCTGGAACCAGTCTCTAACTGCAGATTTGGAAAGGAAATTTGCATAAAATTCTTATGGCCCAGTTTAAGGATTGAGCTCCAAAAATACTTCCTTTTTAGTTCCCTTTCTAATAAATACAGATACTCTACTTAAGCACCTCCACAGCTCCTACCACATTCATTTCAGTGCATTTTAATTTTCCTTAACAAGGCTTGACATTTACATTTTAGAAAGAAAATCCTCTCCTATATTTAATTAGGGCACTGATTGAGACAGGATGGCAATAACCTCCCACACTTCTGTGTAAGACAGAACCCCCACCTTGCTACAGGAGCCAGCACATGTCAAAAAAAAAGCAGGTTTGGGTATCTGCTGTGTGCCATGCAAACATCAAAAGGCTGCAATCACAAACCCTTTTCCCTCCTGTCCTCCCAGCCCTGGGCATCCAGAAGTGATCCCAGCCCCTTCCATGACCTTGTCCACTGACCCAGCAAGCTGCTGGATGTGGATAATCCCTAAAACATTGACTTTAACAACGTTCCCTTGGGGCACAGGGATTCACAGGCAGGATGAGAGCGTAGGAAAGGAGGAGGTGGAGAGAGGGAATAACGAGCTGAGCAGAGCTCACAAAGCCTTGGCTTTAACACACGCCTAAACACCCACCAGAGCTGGGTGAAAACAGCAAACATTTATTTGTGCATCTTCTTGCATAAATAAAACCCTGCTGATTTGCTTTGATGGCATTTACGAGCACATTTATTCATAAACATTAGAGTGAGCAAGTTTTTATTTGCAGGAGTGTTCATGGCAAACAAAAGCCTCGTGAATTCTGGTGTGAATAAATACCAGAGAGCTCTCACTCGAGCGGGGCTGCTGCAGTCATTAAGTAAAGCTCTTTTTACTATTCACACAGTGGATTCAAACAATTACAGCTGCCCGTGGACTGCTTATAAACAGGGAAGGGAACTGTTTATGGAGCTCAGTTCATGCAATTAGGCAGCAGAAGCATCTTGTGAAGGCACCAAACCGCAGGGTCAAACTGTGAGTGCCCAGGGCTGGATCCTGACCCCCTCCAAAGCCTCTTTGCACCTTCTTGTCAATGCAAACAAGTCACCAGCGTTTTCAGATCCCTTTAGATGATGTTGGCTTGGCTACCCAAGCTGCTGGGAGGCTGTCCCACCTCTGTGCTGCAGGAATAATCCTGGGCTTAGGGATTGTGAAGGAGCTGAAATGCTGCTGGATGCTGTACCTGGCTGTGCTGCACGGCTTGCCACGTGGGGCTGGGGGAATGCACCCCATAATAATCAGCTCCAAGGTGGGAAAGGGCCATGAAGTAACCTGGCCTCCTCTTGGAGGCTCCTGCTGCCCTGGCCTCCCTGGAAAAGCCTGATGACCTTGGATGAAATGGTTGTGTTAACAGAATGTGGGGAGGGCTGGATCTCAAAGCTGCTGTTTGTGTTCATTTGTGGCATTATTGACCTTTCATAACTCACTGATGGTTGCTTTTCACTCCATCATTCCCTTTAAGAGATTGTCAATAAGGCTGGAAATAAATCAGGTCTCTGGAGCACAAGTCCATTTTCCTACTGGAATTAGCAGGGAGATCCCTTCCCTGTCTCCATTGGGCACAACCAAACTGCTCAATTGCTTCACATTGAACAAAGCTCCTGGGTTTGGAGGGGTGAAAAAGCAAAAAAAAGCACAACAAAATCACAAAAGACAGTAATAAATTAGGGTGCTCTCAGTTTTCCAGCTCTGCTGAAGCACAAGGGAATGGTGAGAGAGAAAAGAAGTCTTTAAAGAGAGGCATCCCAAAGCCCCTGGATGGGGCTTGGAGCACCCTGGGATAGTGGAAGGTGTCCCTGCTCACGGCAGGGGTGACACTGGATGGGCTTTAAGGTCTCTCCCAACCCAGACCAGTCTGGGATTCTGGGATTCTATGAGACAAACACAGTAATGGTTTGAGTACATTTCTATTTCCAGGCCTTCTGGAAGCTGCACTGCAATTCTCCAGGCTCTGTTTCCCTCAGCTGTCCCTACCAACATTGGTAAACAAGTCCCTCTCCTAAACGACCACTCTAGAAATTCCCATTCGAGGAGTAAATCTGGGCCAAACTCGGCCTTCCAGTCTCACCCTTCCCCAGAGCCATCCCCGAGGGGCTGCTGCTGGTGCCCCATGGAGTCAGAGCAGTGCCCTGGGCTTCTCCCCCAGTCTCCAGCCCAGCTGAAGCCTCCGTGTTGGAAATGTGCCAGCAATCAGCTGCTGCCTTTCCTGAGCGCCTGGAGAGCGTTTTTAAAGGTCGAGAGCTTGGCTGGAGATGGGGGAGGCTGCAGAGGAAAGGGAGGTGGTGGCTCAGGGGCTTTCCCCACAGAGGAGCTCCAGGTCTCACCAGGACATCCCTCACCCTGCACCCCTGGGCTCACCGAGCTCCCAGGGCAGAACCAGCACCTCCAGCAGCATTCTGCGCTGTGAAGGGCTTTGGGCACTGCTAGGGAGAGCCAAGGTTTGGAAAACAAGGCAAATATCCTTGCTGGAAAGGGAAGGCAGAGTCCCACGGAGTCGTGGAGAGGCCTGAGCTCGTGTCAAGCTACTGTTCGATATTATAAACACAGAAAGAAATGTTCCTGGTGAGGAGAAATGGCAGAAAGCAATGAGAGAAAAGGTCGAGAGGTGGTGAAAAGCTCGGAGCCTGCAGAGCTCCTGTTTTGCCAGCTCGTGCCTGGCTCCGTCAGGCAGGTGAGGAGTCAGTGATTTGTGGAAGTCCTTTAAGAAACGTGGCCACTGCTGGGTGTGTGAGTAACTAATGCTCCTCGGGTTTGTGTTTGAAGGCAGCAGCAGCAACACTGATGACACAAATTAATTGCCTGGTTTTCAGCAGCTAATGCAGACGAGGTAAAGAGAATTACTACACGATTAACATAGTTTCCAATTAAAGTCCCCTGTAGTTACCCAAAAACATTAATTTCAAGCAACTTGGTAATTTAACTTGTGTCATCCCTGTGCACAAGTGCACCAGGGCATTCTGTGGGCTTGTCTGTGCTTAAACCTTGTACAAAACACATGAAAAACCCCTGAAAATAGCCATCAAGTTTTAACAATTATTTGTAGCAGGCTTTAAAGAAAACCCCACAGTGGCGAACTAAAGGATTTCCTACAAATTAAAGGACCACAACCCAGCTGCTGTTCTAGCACTGTTACTTTTCTTTCCCTTAGTTAGAAAGGGCAAAAAATTCACTGTTTAATAAGTTCAAAGGTGTTTCAACCACTACATATTTTAGCCAGTTGGAAAAAGACTGGAGAGAAGTGAAACCATTTCACCCTTCCAGGGAAGACTGCTGTTGGAACGGCAGAACTACATTTTCCTTTTTAACATTTCTGTGCTACAGCTCTTGCAATTCCATGTGAGCACTTCCATTCCAAGAATTCTGAACCTCTTTGAAGAGCAGCTCCTTTCTGCAGGCACAGCTGGCTGAGGTGAGCCTGTGCACATGGGATTTTTTGAAGGTTCCTGACTGCAGGTGGTGGAAGAAGGAAAATTCATCCTTCAGTTCCCATCTCAGCTACAGCCCTGCCGTGGGTGGGAGGTCTGTGATGGACCTGGGGATCTGCAGCACAGAGAGGCACAAAGGCTTTTTTTAAATGTGAAAGCAAAGCACAACTTCGTGTCCCATTTCCTGTCCACTGGCACCCAAAGGAACCATGCTGAGGCTTTGCCTTATCTTTGCTAAAGCTGCATTTCCTTGTGCTTCACTCACCAGGAAATCTTCCCTCTTCCAGCTCTGACATGCACAATTCTCCTCATTTTGACATCTAAATTCCATAAATATGTTGTTTACTCCCTCTTCTGGGCTATTAATGAAAAATATGAAGATAGAGTCAAACATCCCCACACACCTGTTAGTAAAAAGTCCTATTATGCCAAATATGAGCAGGATGCAGCAGAGGTCACTAATTTAGACAAATAATGTGTGAGGGTTTTTTTTCTTGAAAACAAATGAACATTTTGGCTTTTTGGACTATTAATTAGCACATGCAAATGCACTCTCCAGCCCTGACACAGACACAGACCTGGTCTAGTTCTGCCTGAAATCTATCCATTAGTCACTTCTTGCTCATAAAAGGTAAAAGGTGCTTTAATGAACAAACATGATGCTTATTATTTGGATCAGCAACACTTGTGCCTCTGTGCCTGAGCAGCACTTAGAACAGGTAACATTTGGTTTACAACACAACAATAAAATCTGCCTTTATTGCAAATAAACAGAGTATTCACACCTTACAATATTGTTTTAGATGCAGGATTATATTCTCTCTTAGAGGATCTAATATTAATATAAAAGGCACATGCACTTCGTGTTTTCACACCTCTTTTATTTCCCAAGCAGTGTTAATATGGTTTTTTAAATATTGCATTTACTTTGTTAAAACATGAAACTATTTCTGTACATTTGTTTGCAATCTGAGAACACACACCATCAAGTAATCATTTGTACAGTAACAACACGTATCAAAACAAAAAATCATCACAGCCCAGATTTTTTCCACATCCACCCCCCTTTGCTTTGATTTAAAAGCTGCTCTGGCAGGAGAAGCCTCACCATTACGGTAGTTGAAACAGGAAACAAACACTGCTCTCTTCTAATAATTGTCTCCAGCTGCTTTGATTGGTTGCAGTTAATATTAATAGTATAACCTTTAAAAATTGTGGGGAAAGGTAATACTTTATCTTCACTCCTCATATTAAGGCTCCAAAGCAAGCTTAATGAGAAACCATTAGAAAGTCATACTGCTAAATAGTATCTTAACTCACAATTCAGCCTATATAATTATGGCAGGATTGCAAGTGACAGTGACTCCTGATCCATCAACCTCACCTTTCCAGCAGGGAGCTGCTGGGGATGAGTGGCAGGATGGCAGCAGAACTCCTGCTGGGGCCACGCAGCCCTGTGCCCTTCCCACAGGAGCAGCTGTGGATAACGAGCCCTGTGCCCTTCCCACAGGAGCAGCTGCACGCAGGGATAACGAGGCCTCCACAGCTCTGCCTGTGCAGCCCTGACAGAACCCAGCCAGGCCTGGCTGCCCTGCCCGGGGCTGCAGTGGCAGCACAGGAGGGCACAGGGTGGCATTTAGGGACTGGCCAGGCTCTGCAGGCACAGCTGGCTCTGAGCAAAGCCTCTCCCTCCACTACCACCACAGCAGGGCTGCTCCTCCAGCCAGCAGTGAGCACAAGTCATTAGTACATACATCAGTAACTGACATCTTAAAGACTTTTAACATATAAAACATTATCATCTTTATGAAAATAGACCGATTTCAACACAGGCTTGCCTTTTGGGGGAGGAATTCAGGTATATTTTTATATTTAAAAGGGAAGCGTTCTCCTGGACAGCTGCCGATGCTCTTGTGTAAAATGTCCTCAAAGCAAGACAAACTCCTCTGTACTAAATCTCTTTAGTCTTTTCTTCTCATCCTCGGAGAAAAGGTCATTTTCTTCACGGAGTGGACTGGAAGCAAAGTCATAGTCTCTAGAATGACCCTTGACAAAAGTAAACAGGGGATATTTCTCCTTGGATGAAGATTTCAGCATCTACAGTGTAAAACACAAACCAGATGAACAATTAATTGGAAATGAAGAAATACAGCGAGCACTGATATTCACCTGATGATGACTGCCACGTAAAAAGTGCATTGCTTATCTTTCTTAACTCATTAAAACAAAAGCTTTGCACAGTCTAAACATCTCCTCCTCCTGTTAGGTATTTACTTCCCTTTCTCAGGTAGCTGCTAATTTCATGCCTATCCCTATTTTTGTCCCAAACAGATCACACAGTATATGCTGTTAGTGCAAGAAAGATAAAAGGATAAAAGATAAAACCCTCTACAAAATAATTAATGGCCATAAGGGTCTCCTCAAGCACAGGTATGAATTCTGCAGCAACTGAGCATCCTGGGGAGGGATTTTAATTGTAGAACTAGCACATGCAATAATCAGTGTTTTTATTAGAAGTTAAAATACATTCATCAATGTAAATAAGGCAGTCAGGAGCACGTGGCTCAAAGCAGATTGGTGACAGTCACAGGGAACCAGGGTGCCCAAAATCCACATTTATAAATAAGAAAACTGAGCATGAAAAAAGAGGGTGGTGGGGAATGCTAAATACTGAAACAGATCAGCAAAACACCTTTAACAGCAGATAAAACACCAAATACTGAAAGACCTTTCAGGGTGTTTTGTCCACTGATCTATTTTTTATTTTGTTTTACTTTTGCTTGGAAAAAACCAGCCCAGTGTTGCAGTGACATGCAGAACTACATCAGGCTAGACACACTGTGCAGAACTAAAAATCACTGAACACGATTTCGGGAGAACAATCAGATTCAAACAGTAAAAAATCCCTAAACAGATCTTTAAACAGTAAGAACTATTTCAAAAAAGACAGTCAGGAGTTGAGGGGGCACTTAAAAAAATAAGAAAAAAATAAATCAATCCCAGTAAAATTCTGGAGTTGCACTGCCTCATGTGTGTTCAGCTTTACTGAAACTTCCTTCTCCACAACATCTCCTTCCATGCCCTTAGGGAGGTGAGGAAACCCTGAACACAGGAGCTGGGCAAGGAAATACCTGAACAATGTCCAGGGGAACCTGGTCCAGACTTGTATAACTCTCATCAAGCCACATCTCAACAGTGACCACAGAGAATTTGAAACTCTAAACAACTTGCAAGTTTTCTCTGGACAGCATTACAGTGATATCTAAAGGAGTTTATTGATAAAGATCAATATTTTCAGTATGTCAGTGTTAGACTGTCACTGTTGCCACTGCAACAGGAATTCTTTGTGCTGAACTGAATCCATGTTCAACCCCCCCTCAGCTCCAGTTCTTCTCTCATTTCTGCTGCATTTGGGCCACAAACCCAAGGGATTATTTATTTTTTGGGTTATTTCTATTTTATATTCATGGATTTGGATAGGGAAGCAATTCCCAGAGGGGAGCCTGACTGTGCTTTGGAGGGAGTTTTACCCAATGCTCCACTTGGGCCTCAACTTTGATGCCCTAATTTATCTCTAAACATATAAGGCCAATAAGGTTTATCCTCAAATAAGCGAAATATTTTCTTTCACCTCTTATTACCCAAAAAAGCAGGGAGAACCTGGATTTTTTTAGTCCAGTCTCCACAGGGCACACTGGGAATACACTGAGCTTTATACTTCAAGAGTAACCACACTGGAATTGCAAACAAAGGGAAAAAAAATGGAAGAGAAGGAAAACACAAAGGAAGTGAATGAAGGATTGAAAGATCAATTGATAGAATGTTTCTGATATTGTTCTTGTATCCAAACTTTCCTCTGCTTTCAAACTGACACTGCCTAAAATGTATTTATATCAAATAATGTCACTAATATTAAAGAGCTCCTATCTAAAATACCAGGATAATAACTCCAAGACTTGGATCAGCCAAGAGTATGTTCACAAATTGTGTTCAGGAAAAAACTACTTAATCCTAAACTTGAAAGAAGAGAAATAAGGAAATAGGAAAAAGAAAACTTCTACTGGAACCGATTTTGTAATGAGATTTTTTTTTACTATGTTATGACATTCTTTCCTCTATGTGACAGAGCAGGAAAACATGGAAGAACAGAAACTTCACTGCTTAAACTTTCCGTGGATCTGCTGCTTAGGGACTTCTTTAAATCTATTTTACACTTCTCTGGGTAAGAATCAAAAAACCAACTTCAACATCAATCAGTATCTATTTATTATAAACAATATTAAGTTTAAAAAATTGCTTTTTTGGCTGTAGGACTAAAACCACTTATCAGGACATTCCAAATGCTGGGCAAACACAAATTCCTTGTGCTGCTGGGCTAACTGCTATGGTTGGAATATAAACATTGTGCTCATCTGCTGCTGCTGCATGCTTTTCACAGAGTATTTTTTGAACCCACCAAGCTCACCGGACACATTGATGATGCTGCATTTTATATCCTCACACCCTGGAATAACCAAGGGGAAAAAAACTTCATTCCAATTGGAGCTAAAGGAAGGCAGGGTAGAGTTGTTCCAGGGGAAGGACGAGGTCACACAGATTTGCTGGGGGGCACCTGCTCCGTGGGGCTCAAACCAGAGCCCTGCCCTTCCCAGGGGAAAAAGCCACTCCCGCTAAGGAGAGCTAATGAAGGATTTGGGTTTGCTCCAGCACTTCCCTCGCAGCCCCAGTCAGCGCCCAGGGCTCCCCAGCAGGGACAGGGCAGGGACATTCCCACTTCACGAGTGCCACCTCGTGGGCCCGCCCGGCGCCAGCCCTCATCCCCTCATCCCCTCATCCCGCTCCGCCGGACACCTCCCGCCGCCGGCCCGGCCTCGGCTCGGCCCCGCACGGGGGAAAACAGCATGGCATTGACAACAATCTGCCTTCCTGACAACGGTAAAAGCAGCGATAAACGCCACAAAAAGAATTCTGTCTGCTTAGAAAGGCGAGGCTGATTCTCTTCCTTCCCCCGCACCCTGTTCTGGCTGAGGGGAGGGATTTGGGAACTCCAGCACCTACCTTGGTGATTTCTTCAGAAGCCTTCTCAAAATCCTGCACAGTCCTACAGTAAAATCCTATTGTGCAGCTCGGATCCATTTTTTTGAAGGACATCTTTTTGGGAGAAGGACAGTGGAATGACTGCGAGTTTCCCCATTAAAAAACATGAAACACACAGTTATGGTAGGGCACGGCACAGATCCAGGCATTTACTTCTGTCCCCACCAACTGCTTCAGAACATCCAATCCCCTGCATCACCTGAATTCAACCCCAGCACATGCTTTGGAAGTCATTTCTCCCACTCCCCCAAATATTCAAGTGATTCCACCCTTCCCCAGCCGTGTGAAACCTCCTTCTGTTCAGGCTGAATTCCCCAAACTTCCCCACACCATCAGGTTAGTTTGGAATCTGTCAAAGCTCTGCTGCTCCCAGCAATACTTTATGAATATTCCCAAGGCAGAGAAGGTGAATGCTCTTCTGCAAATTGAATTTGTAACAGCTTTTGCACTATCTTACTGCTTTACTACCACTGCCCAGTGCCCCTTCCCTCCCCCAGCCTCTATAAAAGAGACATAATGGAATAAACCAACCTCATGCATTTTCCTTCAGTAAATGAAATGGGTTCAAAAACCCACAAAACACACAAAAGCAAAACCATATTAAAATGATCCACGAGTAGGGGAAAAGCAAACATGCCCTGCTTTACAAATGGCTTTTTCCTAACGTGAAATCTCTTCCCCTGACAGATGATGCCCCAACAGTGCTGTGAACTGATACTTGCAGCAGCCCTGCTGTAAGAGAAAACAAACACAGAACTCCCTTCCCCATGCTTCTCACTCAGTTTATCAGAGAAAAAATAAGTATATCCCATCTCCCCTGATTCTGTGGTTGTTTATTACAGGAACTGCAGTTTTGGTGAAGCTCATTGTCCAATAGCTGCAATTATCTCCTCACTTGCTCTCAAAGGGAGCCAGTCCCCTCTATTCTACCTCTTAACACAGAGGACAACCCATCATCCTCCCTCTATTAAATCCCTTTTTTTGCCAATCACAAAAATCAGCCCACAGAAGACAGCACTGCTTCCCAAATCCGAGTGTAATCATCCCTGCAGCAGTTTTACATAATAAAATATATTGTTCTTTCCTGGTGATTACAAACCTGAGAAGTATTTCTGTAAAACCTCTGCTAAAAAATATCCACAAAGATGATTAGGGCTATTCCTGCCACATTCATTTTAGTCACTGCTTTTTCTCCTCACCGTTCCAATTTTATAAACAGCAATTGTATTTTTAATATTAATTCCTGAGTCATCAAATGCATAAATCAAACCCTGCCTTCCACATCCCACTCCAGCAGCAACCCTGTCCCTCCAGCTGTGCTGCACTGGCAGGGCAGGAGGTTTAATGCTACACAAATCACTGCACAACAAAGAGAAGTGGGGAGGATTTTTTTTTTCCCACTCCTCCAAACAAATGGATGCTGGAAGCCAATACAGAGTGGATTGATTTCCAGCTTATTCTGGACAATTTGTCAATTTTGAAAATACTCCCTACAGATAAATCTAACAAGCAACTATCCACACTAAGAAAGCAATTTCTGTTTACTTTTGACATTTCTGGACAAAGATATAATACTATTAAATGCACCGAGCATTAAATTGCAATCTATTTTCCGTCTGCAGGAAAGCATTAGGATGCAATCAAGCCAAGCTGGCAGCTTGCATACCTTCCAAACACAACTTAAAACCTTGGGATTATTTGGAAATTCAAATTAATTCAGTCTGCAGCACAATTTGGAGGCTGAGTCCTAGGAGCAGAACCTAAAAAATGTGTATTTTTTGTAGCTTGGTCACTGCACCACAGCAGGACCTTAAAGAAGTCACTTCAGCTCTGCTGCTTTGTGCTCTTCCCATCTTTTGTCTGGTTTTTCTCAAACTGTAAAATCTTCAGAGCACTGGAGCAAAACAGTTATTAGGAAAAGGGGAAGGGTCTGGGCAATCATCCCAGGCAGAGCTGGCACTCACCAACTCTTCCTCCAAATACCTCACCAGGGCGAACCCAAAATCTCTAAACACAACCAAACTCCCTGGCTAGGATATTTTCTGACACATTTTGCTGCTGTGTTCTTTTGCTTCACTCAGAACCTTCTCATCTCCTAGAGAATCTCCCACTTGTATATTATATAACATGCTAACTCAAGCATTTTGTTAAGCATAAATAACCAAAAATATGAATATGTTTGCTTGAAGAACCTGACATTAGCCCTGTGTGGGTCCTCTGAGATTATATATATATATATTTATTTAGATAAGTAGTTTTCCTAAATAATATTTGATGATATTTTACTCCAGCTCTGTTCTGGAGCAGCTGCTGCTGTCCTGAAGCACCCCCAGGCTGTTCCTACTGAACCAAGAGCTGCTGGAAGTTCCTGTGGAAGTTGGGCACAAGACCAAGGAGAGTTTTTGTGGGAGCCCTGAGGATGTGACTGTGAGTTCTGAGGCCACTGGGCACTTCCTTGCAGCTGAAAATGTTTTCCCAGGGTACCTATAAATTGAGTTCCCTAATCAGCTCCTTCAGCTCCATCTATTTCCAGGCTCTTACTGTTGAATAGCACAGGAATTCTCTCCCTGATGTTGACTGCAATTTGAATTAAAAAATAAATAAAATGACCAAAAAGACAAACTGTCAACCTCAAATCCAAACAGGTTTAAGATCCATAAATATCATCTATTTTCTTTGATGGAAAATTACTTAAATAAAGTGATCATCTATTTTGGAGATTTTATGATCATTGAAAAGAAAACAGATGAAGATTAATGAAGTAAAAATTAAACCCCCATATTGAGATTTAACCTCTGGTCATTTTTGTTGATTATAGGCCTATAAAGAAGGGCAGGACATTGATAAATAACATGTAACTGTAAAACCATAAAGCTGCAGCTAGCTAGAACATCTCTAAATAATTAGTGTTTGATTCATATGGGAAGAAAACAGTGCCAGGTCTATATCCACAGTACCTCAAGAGGGAAATCCTTTATGCTGACATCTACAAAAGATTGGCAGTAATGAGGATCCATGTAAATCAAACTGTCATCTGCAAGGACAAAACAGAAGACAAGTAATTCAAAAAACACCTTATTATTACACTGCTTACAATCCAATTTCTATGCAGAACAGCTGGAAAAAAAAGCCAGTGAGTAACTGCTTGCCAGGCTGATACTCATTGACTGAAGCATAGGTTTTTGCAGGACAGATTAACTTTTGCATAATCAAATATGCTTGTATAAGCAGAATTTTTATAAAGTGATGAAACTGTCATTTAATTTTTGGTGATAAAATTACTTTTACAAACACACAATTATATTCTGGAGTTTGCATATGAAAAATGTATCGCCCTGCTTCATCCTGACAGCAAGAATATATTGCTTGTCATTTAGGCATCAACTAACACCACTTAAAGCAGGAGAGAGTAAATACCTAAATAAGAACTGCCAGGCAGGAACAGCAAACGCTCCTCAAGTTTGGTGAAACAGATAAATTATGCCTTGTTTATGCAACAAGGGAAATTAAATGTACATTTTACAGAATCCAATTACTCCGTGGGGTAAATGACAAATGGTTGGACTTGGGGAGATGTGATGAATTAATAAGGTACTCATTTTGCTATTTTAATCACGCTATTTCCCACTGCTTCGATATTAACTTCCTAACTCTGAGGGAAAAAAAATATTGAGGAGACATAACACATTAAAACACTAACCTTGGAATCCAGCAAAGTAATAGGACTGCTTGGGTTTGCCACCAATAATTCCAACACAGTACTCCAGGCTTAAAATTCCCTAAAATAAGAACAGGAAATGGTTAGGACAGCGTTAACCAAAATATTAAAGTGAATTAGAATATTTGCTCTTCTAGGTAAATGGTTTTGGTTTCTTTTAAAGATTGATTCCATGACTTCCTGGGGCTTACCAAAGG
This sequence comes from Vireo altiloquus, assembly GCA_013396875.1. NCBI lineage: Eukaryota > Metazoa > Chordata > Aves > Passeriformes > Vireonidae > Vireo > Vireo altiloquus. The sequence continues at coordinate 947,866 of VZRF01002939.1, read as the reverse complement.
GAAACCACATGAGGAAATACTCCAGAGAAAGTCCTCCCTTCCCATGAGACACCCACACCTGGTTTTGGGGAGGGGATAAAACATCACACCACAAACTGAACCAGTTCCATAGTCCAAACATCCCACAGGATGGAGATTTCCAGCTGTGCCCTCGGGAACTCTCTTCTTTTTGCACTCAAATGGACAAGTGTGGCCAGAGCATCAGCTTTTACATCTTGGGGAGAAATGCCAGTTGAAATAAGACTAATTACAAGGACCAGCTCTAAAAAGAGCTGCCCCAAATGTGGGGAAGAGACAAAAACACACAATAGACAAATCTGGAGGCTGCCTGGGAGGGAGAGGAACCAGAACCACCTGAAGGCAGAACTGCAAAAGGGACTTTACTAAGGGTAAGTAGGGAACTTTTCTCCCAACAAGATGATTATCATACTACTAATACAACTTTCCCTGCTTAGACAAGAAAAAGTCACTTAAAAACCTCCCCTGAGATGCTACAGAGTCAAATCCAGCCAGGTTTCTACAGGTTAAGGAAGTGATGCTTATTTAAAATAGGAATGAGAAGGTTTCTGTAGAAAATTTATTTAAATTATAAATGAGAAGGTTTCCTTAGAAAATGCTCTGAGCATCACAGAACGTTCAGGCAGAGCAGAGGCAAAGGCTCCAAGAGCTAAGGGAGGGCAGAACAGAGAGGGAGCAAAGCTGCTCAGAGTAATGGATAACTGTTTAATCTATGGCAAGCTTCTTGTAAAAGTGAATTATAAAAAATTTATCAATTTTCACCCATAAATATAAAATCCTTTGTAGAAATTACCTCTTGTGCTACATTCTAAAATCTGCATTTTTAACTTAAAGCCAGACTCCAAGAAATGTGGTCACTTCTTGACTGGAGTGACTGATTCAGGCAATTGAAAGCCCTCTTATCACAGCCTCCATCAGGCTGCAAAGGGCAGGAACAGCCTTGGCAAGGGAGCAGCAGGAACCACACAGCAGAGCCAGCTGAAAACCAAAACTTTCCCAAAACCAAGGAAAATAATCAGGGAAGAACAACAATTTAAGTTCATCACTTCGAAGCCTTTGGCAGTCTGTCTTCCCGTGCTGGTAAAAATCAAAATGTTTTCCTGAAATTTTACAGTGAAGAGACAGCCACAAAAATAAATCACGTTACAGACTCTCAGCTTTTGTTCATGCTACTGCACTGGGGTAATTAGAAAAAGAACCCAAACTTTAAAGACAGATAAAGAGGAGCATGGAAAATGAGATAAAAGCAGCAGGGCTGAGAGAACATCCCTTCCCTAGGAGGAGTGAGAGGCAGGATTACAGCACATCCTCAGGTGTCTGCAGCACCTCTGCTGAGAAAAACACAGCACAGACCTTCTCCCCTCTGCTTTCTCCTTGAGTTTGCCTTTTTTCCAGCTGATTTTTATATGGGATAACTGCTTGTTAGTCCTGCACCACTGTCCTCTGAAACATTCATCCAGACAGTGAAAAAACAATTAAAGTAGTGACTAAATGTATCAAATAATTCCATGGGAACAAAGAGAGAAAAGAAAATGGGAAGAACAGACAAGCAACAACTTTAAACCATTTGAACCATTTTCTTATTTAAGAAAACAGGGAACAGGTTAAGGAATGGAGAGTATTTATATTTTAAAATGCTGCCTGATCCTTAGTTACATATGCTATTAGAGTCCTGCTATATTAAATTACCATTTGTAATTTGAGCCACTGCATTAATGTCTTTTCAGGTGGCTGCTGGAGGAGCAGGACAGTTATCACTGCTTTACCAAGGGACATCATGTGCTCTGCAATTATGTCTGATCTTGTAATAGGGAAATTTAAAATCTGTAAAGTCAAACTTTACAACCTTCAACTGTAAAATCCCCACCACACGTTTAATGGGGAGAATTACCCTCGTGAAGTCGCTTTTCATATCCCCTTGTGCTACTCTTTGAAAAATGATTGAACTCTCATTTCATACCTTTACAAACTCCAAGTAGTCTGTGTTTGTTCTCTCTCCACCGAGTCTCACAGGAACCAATATAATTACAGCTTTTGTGCCTGCTTTCCCAGAATCCATAAAGCAGCACTGCCTGTCAATAACATCGGAGCTGTACACTGAGAGACACAGAAACAGCAACATTGCAAATATAACCTCTGCTTTTTTAGAGACACACCTCCAAGGTGGCATCCCAGTGTGACAAACTAAAACTGCAGCCTTGCAAACCTTGCTGTCCCCCTAAAGCTCAGCCCCAGGTGGCTCAGAACCAGTGTGGAGCCTCCTCATTCCCAGCAAAATTTTGTGGGATGGGAATTGCTGCTGCTGAGCTGCAATGCCAAGGAAATGCAGGAGGGGTAGGCTAGGAGAAAGCCAATAAATATTTATTGCTGCATATAAACTTCTAAAAGGAATAATTAAAACTTGAAAGGCTCCAACTAACACAAACATCTCCATGTAAAAGGAGAAGAGGTAATAATTGATTTGCTGATTTGGAATTCTACCATAAGATAGCAAACAAGCAATGAACAATCTGCACTTATCAAGAACTCCTTTGTCTACATAATCTCTATTTTGTGGATCCATTTCAGAGGGATTTTTTTCCTTTAAAGCTCTATTGTTAAGTGCTAACTGAAAGGCAGAAAAAGCATCTAAAATGTTGGCAAAAATCTACAAAATCACATTACCTGTACAATCCTGAGCAACATAGACTGTTACTCCTTGCAGCTCAGGGTCTCTTGCTTCTTCAACAGCTTTTCTAAGTACAAACACAAAACTATTTAACTTATCTTTCATTTTAAAAAATGAACAATAAACAAATTATTTTGGTTTTCTAGAAACAGGTTGATTTTAATTGTTCATTACAGCAGTTTTTTGTTTGGGTTTTTATAAGGGTTATTTTAATTCAAAACACCTTCCTGATAAATACAGGTGGTAGGGTGGAGTTTTTTTATTTGTTTTTAAACACTGGAGACCAAGATCCAGCCCACATGGCACCATGTTTTTCCCAAGCCAAAATGACAATGTCTGGCTATTTAGAAGAAACAATAAAAACCACAAAAAAAAGGGCCTCAAATCCCACATTAACTTACAATCGAATTAGTTTTCACTACTTTATTTCTGTTTATAACAATTTTCTGTCATGTATATTGATGATAAAGGCTAAGTTTGCTGACTTAGCCTTTTTCAACTCATTAGATCTCTTTATTTGACCTCAGTTCATATAACAAGCCACAAATTAGCACCTGGAAATAAAAAGCTACAAAGTTTCACCAAAACTTTCAAAGAGATAATTATAATATGATACTTTCCTCAAAAGACTAAGAGTAACAGACCTAAAAAGTAAAAAGAAAATAAATGTTGATAGTCAGAACCATGGTCACCAATCAGGGACAGTATTGGTAAAGAAAGGGAACTGTTCAAAGTTGAGGATTTGCCTTTGAGCTCAACACACACCTGCATTAAATGGTCACTATCCCTTTATTCCCCACTATATTTTGAGGAATGGTTTAATGCAGTCATTCCCAAGTTATGAGGGAGCTGTACATTGTTAGTGCTGCTGGAAGAGAGAAAGAGCCAGGAAAGGAAACCTCTGCAGGGCTGCAAATCACCCCTGGGGTTGTGGGGAGTGTAATTCTGCACCAAATCCCCCCTGCTCCCATTAGGGAGACAAATAATTTAATAGATTATTTATTAAAGCAAGCCAAAAGAATTCTGACAGCTTCCACCATCAGAAAAAAGTAGAATAAAACACATTAATAATGCTAAACTCCTAGATTCTTGTTTGCATCTGCATGGATGTACACCTGATTATTTCAGTACAGCTGCACTTCAGATTAACGTAACATTTACACTAAATATCAAATTCTTCTATTTATATATATATAT
>VZRF01002939.1:929103-943952 GCA_013396875.1 Vireo altiloquus | reverse complement strand
TATTTATAAATGCATGAGCTTTGCCTTCTGCTGCTTAAATGATTTACTAGTCATTCAGTTTATAGGTAAGCTGGAATCCACTAAGAAAATAAGCATAAAAGAGTACAAAAAAACCTCCAAAACATCCAAAGAATTGGATACCAAGGCTCACAGTATGGAGAAATTTGACTTTCGACTTTTTTTTTAACCATGCTGAATGTCACAGACCCTTTACTTTTACTGGGATATAATTATAATATTAATAGTCCCATACATTTACAGTTTCACAAGAATTTGATGTGTGCAAAGAAATGCTGAAAACATCAATTTTAGCTCTGACATTTCATTACACTATCAGTACATTACAGCCCCCAGGTTACAGTATTAAAAAAAAAAAAAAATCTCTAATGTTATGCATGTTCCAAGGTTGAAAGAGTGGTTAGTTTTTAGAATATTTCATTAAATGCAGCTCTGCTTAAGGGGTTTGGGAGAGATACTTGGGATCCTACAAGAAAACAGGAATGTTGTGTTTTTTCCTGAAATAAGATTGACAAAAACTCAGCATTCGGTTCCTGCATCTGCTGCTATTTCCCTTCCTGCCTGTGGAAAAGCTCTGGAATTGCTGCTGATATGGGTGTTTTACAAAGCCAATAATGAACAGCTTGCTGCTCAATGAGGCTGAAGTAATCTCAGGACACTCAGAAATGTTTCTGAGTAAGAAAGGACCAGAGAACCGAAGGTGTTTTACCTCAAAATGTGAGCGACCACGGCAGGCCCATACCAGTCCCCTGCCATCTTCCCAGACTTCTTCCCGTGTTCTATCAGCTGGTGCAGCCCAAAGGCTGCCAGTGGGGAGTCACCAAACCAGGAGATGATTTTCCTGTGATAAACTTCATTCCTCATCTCGGTGACATCCCAGCTCCTCCTCGCTGGGCCCCGCTGGGGCTGGGCCAGGATTTTGGGGTCCCTCTCAGCTGTGAGTGATGCCTCGAAGGAAGCTGTGAGCTTCCTCACCGTGGTGCTGGTCCAGGACTCTGAGTCTGAGCTGTCCATGTCCAACGCATCTGGCCACACCCAGGCTGCAGCAGGAAAGGGGAAAATCCATATGAACCCATAGTAACCTTGATATTAACTTTATGGCATAATAAGCAAGGCACTTCCCTTTGTCCCCCACACTTCTTAAAGCAATAATGTGTATTTTACGTGTCACTGGTAACAGGTCAACAAAGAATTCCAGCAGAGTAGAATTTGCTTTGATTTTCTGGTGACCAGCCCAGTCAGCCGAATAAACAAGATATACCTGATTACAGGTTAGAGCTCTCTTACATATTAAATACATGGACATTACTTCAGTACTATCCAAAAGCTTTTTATCTGTGTCAAACAAGGAGTTTCAAATGCTCTTGATTCTTCTTATTTTTCAGTTATTAAAAAACCAGGCAGACCTGAGGAATTATTGATGTAAAAACAAATATTTCTTCCTGGCAAAACAGATCAGCAGAGAAACAGGTAGGATTTTTTCATTCACTAAATTCATTAATTCTTTCAGATTACAAGGCAAACTTGTTTAAATACCATTCAGCACAGTATCTTCGTTCTGCTTTTCTAACTGAAGGTGAATGATGCATCCCACACAGCATTCCTCCTACAGAATGGGGATCAGCAGGTCCAGGGAAGGTGCCTGGAATTCTCCCACAATTCCAACAAGTACTCCCAGCACAGACCCAGCTCAGTGTAACATCCTCACAGGCCTTGCTGTTCTGGACTCTCAGCTTCACATTTCAGTCAGTGCCTCAAGCACAGGCATTTCAAAGTAAAACTTCGTATTTAAAATCAAAACTCATTCACGACATCATTCAGCAATATCTGGAACATTCCACGTGGCAGTGGAAGTGTAAACACCTCAGCTAGAAACTTCAGGCAAGTTTTGCTTCCTAACAGAAACAACACCATTAAACGAGAATGAAAACATCTCTGGGAAAAGAGTAAACAGCCATGAAAAACTTCCTGTAAACACCTAAATGTGTTTCCAAAGCTGTCCAGACCTCATAAAAAGCTTTTCAAAAGATAATTCACCAGCTGTCAGAAGACCAGGTGAGGAGCAAAGTAGTCCAGAAAGACCATCCCTTCTCCATCTTTCTGTGGATTTGGATTGCCACAGAAACAAGAGCACTCTGGAATCAGCCCATCACTTTCCAAATTAGGATGCAAGGGGGACATGCAAGGAATTCTTTGGAACCATGGATTTTAAAGATATCTTTAAAGGCTATTTTGTTTGGGGTTACTTCCAAACGAGCCATTACACACTCCTGCTCACAGGGAGTCTTCTGGGCAGGTCTTGAATTTCTTTTAAATGTATGTATAAGAAAAGTGATATTTAAGGGATTTGTGTTCTCAGCAGAAGTATTTACACACTTTCTGATATCTGCAGTCAGTTGAAAAGGATAATGAATGTTTTATGACTTAAATATCTATAGCCAAAGGAACATTTGATGAGCCAATCCCACAGCTCAGCCCTGATGCTGCCAGGAACAGAGACTTGGTGGTGCAGCTGGGTTGGGATCCTGTTCCCAGCTGACATCAGAGCTGCACAGCAAGGGCAAAGCGTTATCAAAACAGGCTTTCAGAAGGATCTTCTGCTGAAGTGCTCCTGGGATCCCACAAATGGCTGAGCAAACAATGCACTGTGTTCTCTCAGCTCCCCCGGGTGGCTTCAGGCCCGTGGCTTGGGTCATTCTGACACCAAGCAATGGATGATTGTTATCAAAGGGATTGGGATGGAAAGAAAAGGTGTTTAACTCTGACAACCTAAAATACCTCTCTGCAGGACATGGACACAGCCTGTGACAGTAGAAAGTGTCCCACAGCTCCTAAAGCTTCAGCTGGCTGTGACTGAGGGAGGACTTTGAGACAGACAATGGTAGGGAAAAAAGGGAAATTCCTCTCTAAGCACATGGGGGAAGGGAAGAAATGACATAGTGAACGTTTCCACACAGAGAATGATGTATTGAAGTCAGATTAGAATCCTCCTAGGAACTCAACATATTAACACCAGAAGAAATTCAATAACGACTTTCAAAACTGATAAAAGAACATCACTTCTGCCATAGCCCACAGCTATGGGCTGGGGAACTCACTTCTACACCTTGAGTTCAAGAAACAGTCAAATTTCAAGAGAACTGGACATGTGCATGGATAAGAACACCCAGGCAGAGGGATCACACTTTTGTGATGGTTTAACTCACACTTGGATACTGGAAACTCCACAGAAGTTCCCTTGGGCACACCTTGGTTCTCAGAAATGGAAGGGAAGGACAGCTCAGTCTCTGATGCAATGGGACAATTCCAACAGTAATGGGGAGCCCTCAGCCAAAACCAGCTGGCCCTTCAGATCTGGGATAAAAAAGACCATTTTGGTCTCTACAGAACACCTGTGATTATGCAAACACAGAGATCTTCTGTCCTAACTCACCTCTCCCAAGGAAATGAAGCATCAGACCCTGAGCCAGCAGCATCTGCCCTGTTCTCAGCGTGCAGCCCCAGCCACAGTCTGTGGTTAAAGCAGAGCCCTTGATCTGAGGGAATTCCTCTCTGTATGTCAGCCAGATCCTAGAAATGAAATCTTTGCGGAACTCCTCAACGTTCCCAGAAATCTCAGTGTTGATTTTATCAAAATTGGACCCATCTGTAGAGAGCTCCCCAGATTCTGCAAGGCAAAGCACAGTTTAAGTTCTAGTTTGTTATGGCACTTGTGTTATTAGAAAGCAAGCAACAAACACAAAATCTATCAGAAAAACAGGGCAAATTTACAAAAACTAACAATTGCCTCAAATACAACAAAGCAAAATTGGAAGACAAACATAACAGAAATGTGTCAGATAAAAAAAAAAAGGAAAAATCAAAAGAGCAATGCAGATATCACTGTGCCAGTGGAATCACTGACCTGCAAGTAAGTGCTTAATTCACCCAACAGTCAGTGGCCAAATACAGAGAGAGACTTTAAAAACTGCACACTGGAAAGTGATAAAGAAGGTGTTGGTGTAGTGACCCTGATCAGGTATTGTCACTATTTCCATCAGGAGTTTTTAGAAAGAAAATCTCATCTTTATGGTAAATGAAGTGCAAATTACAACATGAATATTTACAGAAAGCACAAGATTTTGGTGTAAAATCTGAATAAAGCAGGTTAGGATCAGTTGCATTAGAGGTGGAGACATTTAAATGAATATTTTCTAAGCTTTTCATATTTACATTTTGGATTTGGTTAATTGTTAATGCTTTCTGGAAGATTAAAAATATCTCCCCAGAGCTCCTGCTGAGGAAGACTGGAATGAGTGAAGTGCTCTGAACTCACCCTCAGTTTTGAAGTGGTAACATTTTCCCAGGAGAAAGACTGGAGAGTTTCTACTGAAGTAAGTTTTTGTTTTCAACACCCAACCTAGAAGAGATGCAAAACAAATACAAATTTGGGACTGAAGTACTCCAAAAGGAAATGCTAACAGCATCTGGTTAAGCCAAAGGCAACCTTTGAAATGGGAATAAAAAAGAAAAACATTGAAATTGGGGTTTGGTCTCATAAAAAATCCCATATAGGGTGCAATGGCTACTATTTCCTTTCAACCATGTGATAGCCTTAAAGAAAGCAGAAAAAAAAGGATCTTCTCATCTTGCCAGACACCTCCAAAGCTCAGTTATGAGAATTAACAAAATTTATCAGAAACCTGGAGGTAAAACTGAGCAACCTCAGAGAAAAATCAAGGACAGATTAGTAAAGGGCACACTTGAAAATCTGGCTGCTCATGAACAAATTACTGATATTCAAATGTGGAAAAAGTCTTACTCGAGGGTAGATTCTTCAGTGGAATTTGTATCTCACCACCATTCTATTTTTTTTTTCCATAGAAGTACATTTATAAACAAAAAAAATCTTTGTGCAGCTGATTCCATATTACCCCTGTTTAAAAGCCAATGCAAATCTAGAGTAATTTACATAACATATGTACTGTTTCCAAAAGAAGTCATTTAAAATGAAATTATGCAAGATTTCTTTGAAAAAATGAAAAGCTGAAGAAGTTCTTTAGTGGGGCCAATTTATAATAGCAAAGAAAAAAAATAGTTTCAAAGGCTATATTGCATTTTTAGGACTAATTAGTTATGATTCCATTCATGTCAACAAGAAACATTCCATTCCTTCTAATGAGGACAGATCTTAGCACCCTCTGTTCCACTTACTGTATTTCATGTTGTGCCATGCAGACATGAACTTTGATTTGATCTTTTCTACTTCATCTGTCCCTGTGGCCTCCATATTCAAATTCTAGAGAAAAAGCCATCGCTGTCTTGTAAGGCTTTCAGTTCTGCTGCTGCAAAAACCAAAATATAAACACTCAGCATCCCTGCTTAAGCCCAACATGGCCAGAAACAGCAATAAACTCACAGAACCCTCCACTACCAGGCACTGAGAAGCAATCCCATGTCCCATGAATAAGTAATAAAATAATTTAATTCCGAATATACACCAATAAAAGCACTAGACAAAGCTAAATAAAAAGATAATGTTCTCCAGCAGCTCTGCCCTGCACCACAAACTGCTCTAGAGCACAAAACCTGTGCTGGCACACGAGAATGCTCATTTTAAGCAGCAGTGAGGTGGAGAGCTATGATGCAGCTCACTAAATAAAAAAGATGCTGCTCTTTTCTGCTGAAGAGAATACAATGAGCACTTTTTGTGTTAAAATCCACCATGGGGCAGGCTAATTTTGTAAAAACTCCTTAAAAATTTTCCAAGGAAATGCATCTTTACTGGCTCTTTTTGCACTGCAAGATAGGACAGATTTTACCTTAAAAGCTACCTAAACTGGTAACAACACAAAAAGATTATCTGCTTTATCCTTTATCCCTGTTCCTAAGAAATCTGGGAAAATGGGACAGAACCCACTCTACCTTGAAGTAGTTGACACAGAAGCTGTTTTCTTGAAGGTGTTTGGTGGCCCAGACCCTTGCACAGACCATGATTAAGAGCTCCTGCTTCAACAGCAGCTCTTGTGGGACACCAAAAGTTGATCAACAGTGGGACATCACTGAAACCTTCACAGAATTTTCTGATAAGTCCTGATAGCAGCAGCTGATGATGTCAGCAACAGTGAACTTCCTCATTTAATTAATAAACGTGGGCCAGGAGAAGACTTCCTTTCTTTAAAAGGAGTGTCTAGAACTGTATTTACCTTTCCATGTGTTATTCTCCACTGAATTGGGATCAAAAGCAGGACAAAGACTAAAGTGTGTCACTTCTCTCCACCAGGAACATATTTTAAGTAAACCTAATCACTGACAGTGTAATTAAGGAGAGGGTGAAGATGTCAGGGTGACAGCATCATCTGAGCCTGAGGCTCACACAGATCCACTTTTTGGGGATCTGCAATCTGCTGCCCAAACCACCCCAGCAGATTTTCCCACTATCCCCTCGTATTACTTCATAAAAATCTGCTTTTTGACACAATAAGAAGCAATGCCAGCTCACAAACATGAGGGAAGACTGACTTTTTTCTAGTGAAAATAATAAGTGTCTACATCCCTGCTATGATTGGCCTTGTGTTAAGCTGGGGTAGGAAGAAAACGAGAATTTCGAGCTGGTTTTTAACTTCCTGCCATTTTCTCCGTCTTTTTTCTTTAGGAAAAAAATGAAAGTCTGACTGTATCACCAGCTCTAGAAAGCAAAGCTGGTAAGATGAACTTCTTCAGGAGGTGTGTTTGCTCCTGTCTTGCCTCACACAATCCATCAGCAACAACCATTTATACAGACACCCACTGATTGCCTTAAAAACCAATTCCCATAAAAGCTTCCTCTGGCTAAAATTAGAAATGGAAGAAACTCTACAGTTCTGAAAGGGCCTGAAGACAAAATTATGTAAATGAGAAAGGAGCTCATTTTCTTTTAAAATACAACGGTCATCACAGCACATTTCTCTTTCCTCCAGGTACATTTCTTCTCTGACATTATGCTAAAGATGCAAAAAGGGCTTCCAAGAATGCTAACACAAACCAGGTATAATTTTTTCCGTGGGAAAACAGAGGTTCTTCCCATCGATGCAAGAAAGCATCAGTAAGAGTTCCACCGAAATTAATGGAACAGCACCAGGAGAAGGTCCCAGGGAGTACAGATTCAAACCCAGTGGACTTTAATATCAAATTATCAAATCTAACCCTAATGGTTTCATCCCGAAGCTGCCTCATTCATGAAGTTCTTTAGATGCGCGTCACGAGGATGATGTTTTCCCTCAGGGAGCAGCAGGACGCGGCTGGAACCAAAACCCCAAGTCCTGACCACCCCCTTGGGATGGAAAAACACCCCAAACCCCCCCAAAACCAGCGTTTGTTTTCATAAACAGCAGAGAAACAACGCAAGCTGCCGGTGAGACCGCAGCGGGAAGGATGAATGAAGCCTCAATGGGATAATTATAAGATAAATTATCTCTTATTAACTAAGACTTCTTTGGGTTTCAGTTGTACCTTGAAGGAGCCCGGAGCGGCAGCGACGACAGTCAGCGAAACTCACATGGAAGAACGACGGCGAGCAGTGGCCGGAGGTCATTTTTAAAGAGCTGCAAACACATATGAGGACAGTTAGAAACGATACTTTGAAGCCGGAAAGAAAACCAGATTATTCCTTAATCCTGCAGCAAGGACGGAGCACTTCGCCCAGCAGGATTCGCAGCCAAGCAGGAGCCCGTCACGCACCGCGGGAAGGGGCTCGGCGGCTCCCGGCCCCACAGGACACGGCCGCNGCCGCTCGGGCAGCGCGCGGCCTCCCGGCGCTGCTCCGGCCGCGGCGCAGCGGGCCGTGAACTACAACTCCCGGCGGGCGTCGCGGCGGGGGCGCGGGGGGGANGGCCGAGCCGGGTGCGCGCGGGGCACGCTGGGAAGTGTAGTCCGGCGGGAGGGCGGCTGGGAGGCCAGGAGGGAGGAAGAGAGGAAGAGGAGGGAAGGAGAGAGGAAGAGGATGGAGGAAGAGGATGGAGGGAGGCGGCGGGGCCGGGCTGCGGCTGTAAGCGAAATCCCGGGAAGGGGAGCGGGAGCAGGAAGCCCAGCCCCTTCACGGGGACTGCGGCTCTCCTTTAACAGCGTTCCTCGCTTTGCTGGGGTTTGTTCGGGTTTTTTTCTGGGGAGGCGAGGGGGTGGGGGGTGGTTTTTGTTTGATTTTTTTTTATTTGTGCGTGTGGTTTTTTATGTGGTTTTTTTTTTGTGCGTGTGGTTTTTTTGTGTGGTTTCTCTTTCTTTTGGTTTAGATGAGGCTTTTTGATTTTTCTTTTTTTTCTTTTTTTGTTTTGTTTTTTTTTTTTGTTTGTTTGTTTGTTTTGTTTTGTTGTTGTTTTTTTGGTGGGGTTTTTTGTTCTTTTGTTTCTAGTTTTTTTTTTAATTCTGTGTCTTTTGGCTCCTCCACAGCAAAATGCCTCCCCAATCTTCAACGTCTCTGAAGAATTTCAATTTCCAGCCTGAACACCCAGCTGAGTGTGTTCTGTTTCAACTCTCTGCTTTATTTCCTCCCTGAAAATCCCATCAAAACCACTGCATCTCCTCCCACTCTCATGAGGGATTTTTTGGGGTTTTTTGAAGTGTTTTGTAAAGTAGGTTCTTCATTAATCTGTTTGTCTTAAGCTGCTTAAAAATACTCATTGGCTGTATCGGGAGCTGAGGGCTTAAAAAAAAAAAGTGCAGGATTTGTAGAGGATTGAGTTGAATTTCTCAACTGTCTGGAACTGGCATTATTGCTCAACATCCTAAGAAGGGTGATATTCCCGCTTTGCCTTTTACTCACCAGCCCAGTTTTGGCTTCATGAAGCAAAGTCATGTGGGGTTTTTTTTCCATTTTGTGATTTTACTGCCTTCTGCTGGTCAGAGATGATCAGGCTGAGCTTAATTTTTTTATAATCAGCACCCGATTAAAATTTTGCTTCAGTGCAGATGCCAGCACTAGATACTTCATGGATTTCCTGGTGGGGTTTTTTTCTGCAGCCTCATGGATATATTTCACATAGGAGGGTTGCTCAGTAAAGAGGATTGTAGGTTTTAATGTGCAGACTACATCTTGTTCCAGAAGTCTGGCTGTTGGCTTGAAGTGGGGATGTAGCAGATCACCTTTCTAATCCTTCCCCACTTGCCCTTCGCTCCCAAGATAAAGATAAAAGATTTAAAAATAAAAACCCCTTTGCCGTTTGTGTAAACTCAAGAATCTGTGGCCCCAGGACAGTGGGTGATCTGTCAGGGCACAAAGAAAGGGGCCTCCCGCCTCCAGAATTTCATGATCTGTTTCAGGAATAATAGTTGTTTAAAGTTTTATCTTTGCTTTTATTCCCCAAGACAGAGATGGATGTGCTTGTCTGTCTGTGTAGGGGCTCGAAGGTGGAGAGCTGAGGAGCTGACAGGGCTTGGATCTGCCTAAATGTTGTACAAAGAATTATCCACCTGATCAGAGGAAATGGCTGCTCCTCTGCCTGGAATTAGTTGCCTGCACCTTCCTGCTCTCAAATTTAATAACCATGTCCTGAATTGATAGGGCACACAACGTGTGCCATCTGGATATACACTGTAAATCCCCTGGGCAGGCAGGTTAGGAGAGGGAAGATACTTATTTTCTACTTTTTTTTCCTCACGAAACAAAGCTTTGATTTGCCAAATAATCACACAGGCAACCGTAAATAACTGTCTGTAAAAAGGGAGTTTTCTTCTCCTCCACCAATTCCTGTTTCTCTAGGAAAGGTTTACAGAGGAAGTGGGAGAGAACTGAGTTCAACAAACTTATAACCAATATCTCAGAGTTCACACTTTCAGCATTTTAATGGTGTAAAACCATCTCTGAACTCCATTTGAATGTAATAAGGAAATACTTAAAATCTCTGTTCATGGGAATTATCGTTTGTCTCTGCTTTTCATAGGTGAACCAGGTGGGTAACACCAAGTGGCAATAGCAAGGCTAAAAATTAGAGGAGTTACTCTCTGATTTATGGAGGTACACAACATTTATCCACTAAACACTGCAGAATGGTAAGAGAACACTGGGCAGTGGGGAATGAAGCTTCTGCCCCTGTTCCTGCCACTGTTCCATCATCAGTAATCTGCAATATTTTTAGAAAAGCTCATTAAACATTTGGCCAAATATGCTTTCCCAAACCCTGTTGTCTGAAGAGAGTAGACCTTGGGTCAAGGGGCTTGAGAGAAGGGATTTTTTCCTGGTTTATTTTTAGTTTCCTTTCCTAGGGAAATAAGCCATCTGTGATCTGTTTCCCTCTGGGAAGTTCTGAATCCACTCTGCCATTCAAGTTTGCAGAGCCTCAGAGATGTTAAATACCTCTAGTTTGTGGGAGGAGCTGTTCAGGTAAAAAGAGACTCTAGGACAGGAAAAAGTGGAAAACATGGGAATCCAGGCTCTGTGAACTTGTGCATCCTTTCAAGCAGCAGTGAGGCTGAAAGGGGCAGCAGGAGCTGGATTGCTCTGATGTGGTTGTCTCCCCCAAAGGAACCAGCAAACTTTTGCTTGTACCACTCAGTTCCTCAAAAACCAGATTTCCTTACTCTATCCCAGGATTAGGGAAAGGAAGAGGAGGCTTCAGTAGGAGACTTAGAGGAGTTTGTGCCCAGGCTACCCTTAATGTAAGATCTCAGGAGGAAAATAAAACACATTCATGCCATTTATAGAGTGTTCAGCTGGGGGAGGTTGAGAGCTGTGCTCGGGGTAGAAACATAAACTACAAAAATTAGGAGCAGGAATTCATAGAAGCTCAGTGGGGAAGACTTTGAGTCCTTCTCTGAGGAGATTTGACTTCAGGAACCCACCTTTTGAAGTGAAGAGATCTGAAAGTAAATGTTCCAGGAGACAATAAAGCAAAAGTGAAGCTGCCATCAAATACCACCATAGGAAGAAGGCTCTGGAAAGGCTGGCACAGTTCTGTGGGTCTGTAAAGGAAATAACAGGGATATGAGAGATGTAACGAAGGCTGCAGGCATTCAGAGAGTCCTTACTCCTTAAATCTCCAGTTTTCTCATTAATCCAGCAGAATTTGGGCCCTGGGCAGACTGAGAACAGCAGCACGTTCCCTCTTGCCAGAGGTGTCCAGAGAAGATCCCAATGTTTGTGCAGTTGATGTGACACGTGTGGTTCTTTATATTGAAACATTAGCAGAGAGAGGCAGGGATTTGGCCCTTGCCGAGTGCTCCTCGTTCCCCGCAGCTGCCAGGAGGTGGCTCTCTGCATTTGCAGTCCCTATTTACTACTTTGTTTATGGAATTACACCGGACACGTTTTCCGTGGAAAATGTTTTCCCTGCGTTTGCCTCGAGGAAGTTTACGTCAGAAGAACAAGGAAGCCCTGGGCTCTCAGAATAATCTGCTAACAAGCAAGGCAAGGATCAGTTCGCTTTTGTCCAAATGTTTTCTGGCTGTGATCCAAAGGGATTTTTCTTGTGCAGGACCTAATCTTTTAAGATTAGAGTTCAAGGAGTTCCATCTGTGTTTGTAGCATGCATTTACCAAATTTGATTATAGTCCAAAGTCATTCACAATTAGTAAAAGTCATTCACAATTAAGAAAAAACCAACATTTTAGCCACTTGTTTTAGAGGATGCAGGTGGTTCATGGGCAGGTACCCTGGTGAATAGATTAAAACTTCTTCATTCTCTTCCTTTCAGTGTGAGACTATTGTTCCAAGTGGAAGAGACAGTCCTTTTTGGAGGCAGTGATGTCTCTCCAAGGCTGATGTGTTCTGTTGGAATCGAGTGTGGAACAAGCCAGGTTCCTTCTTTGCTTCCTAAAACGTGGTGAAGAATTACAGTGTGTTAAAGAAGAGTAACTATTCAGTATCCTCATAATGCTGGTAAAGATCCAGGTTTTAAATTGGTTACTAGAAATATGTAGCCTCTATTGAAACGTTAATTTAAATTAATTTGGGCTGTCTGGAGGTATTAATTGCGTGTACACAGCCCCTCCACTCCTGATTTGTCTTCACCCTCTCCCTGAGATACCAGACACACTTGAGGACAATACATGGGCACAAACAGTGGAACACTCCAACTACATCATGAATCACATGCAATTTCACCCTATTTTAAAAGAAAATGGTTCCATCTTCTGCAGGATAAACTTGCCACACAGCAGTTGTTTTTGAATCAGAGAGAGCTGCTAGTTCCTAAAGAAGTATTTTTTTTGCAGATTGTAATTCCTTGTAACAGGTTTCTGTGTCCAGCTGGTTGGTCACAAGTCTCCTCTTTGCAAAGCTCGAGTTTGTTTCTTCAGACAGAGCATCTCCTTCAATTAATTCACTTCTAGGATGGGGAAACAAGAGGCAGAAGGATTGTGACTGTGCCTGTCAGGGGCAACACTCACCTTAGTACTCAAAATAACACCACAACACCACAGCAATCCCCCACATGTTGTTACCATGAATTTTAGTGTTTGGCACTGGATCTATAATGGTCAGACTGCAATTTTTTTCCCCTGTTATTTCTTCACTTTTTCCTTGACTTCTCTTGGTTAATGCTGCATGCAGTGCAAAATTTAGAGTCAATCTACAGAAGCTCTTGGGATTTTTACAAGGTCACATGTACATTTCTGCCAATGGCGGTGATCTTTTACTGTTTGAACTCAGAGACTTTGTAGATTTGTGCTGGGCTGTCACTATCTGAAAGATAATGAGAAATCTGTATTTTCCTGAAATTCACTGGGTGTTGTTAATTGAGGGATTTCGTTCGTATTTAACCCAATTATATGGAGAAAACCTATTTATCTTCAAAGCAATGCCCTCCTGATGTGTGTTTGATAGAGATCCATTTTATATCCAGATGAGATGGCTGGAGCTCCTCTGGCCCAGGTCTCAGCTACAGAAAAGGTCAGGGAAAAGTAAAAGTGACATCAAAACTCAGCAGGTAGTGCCCAGAACCTAACCAAGGTCCTTTCTCTGTGGCAATGACTGACAGGAGGGGAAAATAAAACCTAAAATCCAAAAGGTGTCCAGTGGACCTTGGATACTGCGTGCTCTGTGTGTCAGGGCTGCTGGGGCTGGGCTGCTCTTTGCACCCTCTGGCAGCAAGGAAGAGTTTCCCTTTCAGAACTGCAGCATTCCCAGTTTTGGTCTCAGAGTTTGGCTTAGGCAGGGATATTTTGCCCTCCTGCATTCCAGACTGGTGCCATTTCGGGAAGAAAAAAAGGGGGGAAAGAGGAAACATTGCTGGTGGTCCGTGATGGTTTGGTCTGTTCTTGTGAGCACATACACTGGTATGTGGGAATTTGGTCACAGAACTCCAGACTGGTTTGAGTTGGAAGGGACCTTAAAGCTCATCCATGGGCAGGGACACCTTCCACTACCCCAGGGTGCTCCAAGCCCTGTCCAACCTGGCCTTGGACACTTTCTGAGATGGGGCAGCCACAATTTCTATGGATGTAAGGAGGTAAATATCCCATGCACACTGTGTGAGGGACTTCCCTGGTGTGCAATTCCACACGCAGGCAGCAACTCCAGAGCAAAAGTCTTTTGTCTTGGCTGACGTTTGTGGGATATTTCCTCCCCTCCCCCTTGGAGAAGAACATCTCTTTCTCAGTGCCTACAATAGGTCTTTGCTTCCCAGGATCTCCATCTCTGTGCACGTGTGTGCCACATGACAGCACGTTTGTGTCCTGGGGCACAGCCTCACCCACACGGGTGCACAGAGCCTCATTAAATCCCCTGGATTGCAGATTTTGAGGCATTCCCCCTGTAAACACACACAAACAGAAAAAGCAGAGGAATTCCGTGCAGCTGGAAATCAGTGGCTCCTGCGAGGGGAAGGATTGGTGTCCTCATTGTGTGGGAAATGTTCACACAATGCAAACAGATGGAGTGGGGGGAAAGAACACTCCTGCTTTTGGACACTTCCTGCGTGACTATTAATAGTTACCTAGTTTGGATTAATGCACAGCAAATGTCAGGTAACAAGGACTTGGAGTTATCTGCTAGATCGTCTCCTAGGCTCAGTCTTATTTTGAAGTCAGAAAACAGTCATTTTTATTCAACTCCTTACCCTCTGCCTCCTCTTCCCACTAGGATAACTTCAAAACCATCATGTGGTTGGAGAGCCTGGTAGTGATGGCATGTTTGGATGGGAAGATGAATGGGGCAATCTTCCAAACATCTCTTGAATCACCATTAGGGACAATTTTTAGCCTTTCTGAAGGAAAAGATGGTATGATATGGGGCAGGATTGACTGAGAGCCCAGTTTGTCTGTGCAGGTGGGACTGTGGTGGTCAGTGGTGTGCCCGAGGGACATGGCCAAGGGACCTGGCCATGCCGTGCAGACCCACAACACCCAGGGAGATCTTAAGCTGTGTCAGGGCAGGTTTAGGTTGGACATCAGGAGGAATTTCTTCATGGAAAAGGTGATTAGACATTGGAAAGGGCTGCCCAGGGAGGTTTGGAGTCTCCACCCCTGGAGGTGTCCAAGGAAGGAGTGGAGGTGGCACTCGCTGCTCTGGGCTCGGGACAAGGTGGACATCGGGCACGGATTGGACTCAATGCTCCTGGAGGGCTTTTCCAACCTCAGTGATCCTGGGATTCTGGTGCTCCCAGGGGTCGGCACACACGTGACCCCGGCAGCAGTTTTGGGCTGAGGGCCGGGGAACGATGCTGAGGAGCCTTTTCCCCAAATCGCCGGCGGATCCCCATCAGTGCCAAGAACAGCCCCAGCCGCTCTGTTTTCACATGGGAATAAAGCGGCATCGCCGCGGGGACGGGACGGGCTTGGGGTGGGACAGCGAGGCCGGTGGGGGTCAGGACTCGGGGGTTAGGGGCAGGGATGGGGATGGGGACGGGGATGGGGACAGGACCGGGCCGGCCGCGGTCACTCCC
>VZRF01002939.1:820208-928951 GCA_013396875.1 Vireo altiloquus | reverse complement strand
GCCGGGCAGGGTCCGCCCAGCGCGGCCGCGGGGCTGCGCTGCCCACCCCGCCCGCCACAAAGGGCCGGGAGCGGGCGCGGCGGGCGCCGAGCGCGGGGCCGCTCCCCCGGGGGAGCTCCCGCGGGGAAGCGGGGGAGGGAGAAAGAGGAGGAAAAGAGCCGTGGAATTCCGCTCCCGCGAACAAAGGCCGGCCGGGCGCTTTGTGCAGCCCCTCTCGCCGCACAATGGGCGGCCCGGCGCTTTCCTGCCGGAGCCGGCCCTGCCCCGGCCGCCTCCCGGCGCTGCCCCGGCCCCGCACCTGGGAGGGGAGCGCCGACATCCCGCCGGCTGGAAAATGGAGAGAGAGCTCCTTTCCATTGCCTTCCTTTTGTGTGTGAGCAGGGCTGGTTCGCGGGGGCACCGCTGCTTGGACGCGCAGAGCTACGTGAGGCTCGCGGTGCTGAGCATCTTTGCATTTCTCAAAGTTTTGTTATTTTTTGAAGAGCAGCATTTATAGAAATTTACCTGCCGATAGCGGGTCCCTGCAGATTTACATTCCGCGTTAGGCGTGTGGTTCCAGGTAGGAGCTGTTTTTGTGTTTGCAGGTCTGACCAGGTAGCCTTTGGTGACCATGGTACCTCTCCTGCCTGTAACCAGCAGTGGGGTGAAAGCGAGAACCATCAGTTTTTGCTAGAGCTGTTCAGGAGGCTGTGGACAGTAGCAAAAGGAGTATCACTTTCGTGCCATTGAGTGACAAGCTGTGGGTACAAATAGTTGCAGTTAGAGAAGCTGTGATGGAGAAGGGTCACGGACAAAGAAAGAGGAGGTCAAAGGCAAAGGCTGGAGAGGAGGTAGAGGAGTGACATCAGTCCCACCCCAGTCGTGATCTGGAAACAGGTGAAAGCATTGCTCTTCTCTCCTGGTTCTCTGCAGATTGTGATGTGCACCAACCAGGGGTTAATGTGACTGATCAAGGAATGGGGAGAGATGGATTTGCTGCCAGATCGTTTTTCCTGCTTCTTGATTGTAGTCATAGAAATAGTCACATGAGAGAAAAGCACCAGAAGTCAGAGTGTCAGAGCTGTGCAACCCTGGCAGGAAGTTAAATAAAATGGCCTTGTGGTGCTCAGTGTTCCTGCCTGGTGCAGAGGTTCATTGGGTTGTAGCACAGATGTGCCACCTCTGTGCACCTTTTGGGCTAATCTGATCCACTCCTTGTGTTCCCCAGTGTGTGTGGAGGCAGAGGTGGTCTTTAAACAGGTTAGGTTCACCGGTGCCTGCAGAAGGACCCCGGTGCTTTGCAGTGAGGTCAGGGCTGTTGCATCTTCAACTTGCTTTCACGCTTCTGAGATTGTTGTGTTTTCTGTGGGGTTCCCCATGTTGTGGTGTCATATTCTGAGAAATCTCAAGTTCCTGGTTCGTGGCCTGCGCATCCAGTGCACGTGAAAGCAAAAACTTGGGGGCAGAACGTTGCACCTGAGGATGCCCAGGCTGGGCTGTTGCCCTTCTCCTGCTGGCACAGAACATGCTGCTGGGAATGTTTCAGGGGATTCAGGAGAGATTGGAGTAAGGGGTGCACGGAAGTCCCAGAGCTGTGCTGGTGGCAGCTGGAAGCCCTCCCCGGTTCCATTGTTTCAAGAAGAATAGATCCCACACATTTTCACACTCTGCCCTCCGGTTTGGCTGACTCATCGAGGTAGATGTAGCATTTGTCTTATTCACAGGAAATAGCCGTGCTGCTCTTGCTTTGCCGGAGAGCCTGTGCTTCAAACGGATGTCATTCACCAAGGCAAATTCCTTTAGTTGTTACAGTAGAGGTAGAAAAACAAACATGAGATGGGCTGAGCTGTTCCTTGGAAAGCCCAGGGATGTGGTCCCACAGCTCTGATTTACCTGCTCTGCTTTCTTCAGTCACTGTGGTGCCCCTCAAGGGCATGTGCAGAATGCCAGTGCCGTGCCCTGCCTGGTCATTGCATCCAGCGTTTTAAATATTGGGCAGAGGCCATCAGTAATTGCACTGCGGTTTCAAAATATCTTTTTAAGACTATGTTACAAGGTATCTTCATGATTAGGTCCTGCTGCGTTTTTGTGGGATGGGTTTAAACTAGAATTTGGCCGCCACAGGTACTTAC
Source organism: Vireo altiloquus (assembly GCA_013396875.1). Lineage (NCBI taxonomy): Eukaryota > Metazoa > Chordata > Aves > Passeriformes > Vireonidae > Vireo > Vireo altiloquus. The sequence goes on along the minus strand of VZRF01002939.1, from coordinate 926,840 downwards.
TGAATCTTCCTTGACTTCCTCAGAAGAAACTCCTGAGTTAAACTTAGTATAGTGGGTTAATAATCCCTGAGATCTTGCCTAAAATTGCTAATTTTTAATTCTAAATATATTGGTAGGAAATTTTTTATTAAACTGTAGTGGATCACATCCTTCTGCTGCATCATAATGCTCCTGTAGCAGCACAGAGGCTGTTGCTTCCTTCTCAGTGTAAGAGCAGAGGAACTTCAGTGCCACCTGTGTCTGGTGTGCACTCCCAGCTGTGTTATCTCAGTATGTTTTTGGATATGGGGCTGCTTGGCAAAGAAATAGGAATTGGAAACCCCCCCACCAAAAGGGTCAGTTCTGGGTTCTGAATGCCCCAGTAACTGGAGCATGTTGTATCCCAGCACTGCAGTGTTTCCCAGGGCAGGCAGAGGAAAAGGTGTGCAGGCTTTTTAGAGTTCAGAAAGAGAGAAAGTAAAACTCCCCCTTTAAAACTCACACAGCAAAAACATTACAGGGATAAACTCCTGTAGGGTTTCATGTGAGCCCCTGACTCAGGGCCCTGTCGGTGCTCTTGGACTATCCTGAGGCTGGGTTATCTGGGGAATTCAGAGCTGCTCCTTCAGCCAGGCCATCACCATGGAAGGGTCTTCGCTTGGAAAGAGTTTTGATCTTCCTTTCCTGCTCCCACAGTGAGAGAGGCTCCCAACACAACACACCTGCCTTGCCCTCTGTTTTACAGTGCATATCAGCCTCACACAATCCCCAGTGTGATTTTTACCACTGCTCTGCATTCTCTTGGTGAGGATTTTCAGTTTTTCTGTGCCCAGCTGTCAATGGAGTCCAGAGAAAACTGTTTTCACCTTGTGGATCCAGCCCCTTCCCAGGTGCTTCCATGTGAACAGGAACCCCATGAGGTGCTGCTGTCTGGGGCTGGGGTGTCTTCAGCAGGGGCTGATCCTGCTGTCAGATGTTCAGTGACTTGGAAATTCCCCATCATCCAGGGCTCTTACATTGTATGGGATTCCTGGAGTAATCACAGCTTGTCTTTATGGATTTGAATTGAGGGGAAAACACTCGTGTTCACTACATTCAGAGCATCTTATTTCTGCTGCAGCTCCCTTCACACGGATGGGGTGCTGTAAAACGGGGACTTGAGAAGGCTAAATTTACATTTGTGTTCATTTAGAGGTTTTTTACATTGCCCGAACGATGTGTCAGTGGGCTGACAGCCTCCTTTGCCCAGCCTCAGGGTAAAGAGGGATGGTGTGAAACCTGCACCCACTGAAATCAATAGCAGAGCTGTCACTGGCTCCCAGGAGCACCAAATCGGGCCAGAAACGTGGTCACAGCAGAATATTCATCACAGTTTATTCTCTTCCCACATCCAGATGCCATTTGCATTGTCAAAACACTGTCATGGATAACTGAAAGGATTTTTAACAGGAATTTCTGAGCATCCCTTTCCTGTCCTCTCCAGAAGTCCCATTGGCTGTCCCTGTTCAGCCTCTCTGCATGTCTCGTGTGGGAGTGGGCAGCGCTCTGGGAAGCCAAAGAAAATCCCTGACTGCTGAAAGCAAGGGAGAAAGCAGGGACAACACTTCATCTCCAGGGCTCTGCTCCAGAGCTGCTTCTCTGGCCGAGGCTTCCTTCTTTGGTTTGGTGTTTTTAGGGTGAGGTGTGACTTTTCCCTCCTGCAGGATCCAGTCCTGTGGTGATTTCCACAGTCAGGTGTCCTGGGAGCTCATTCCCTCCACTGCAGCCCAGGGGTGACGTTTCAGCCTCGATAATCAAATATTATCAGAGGAGCACCACAGGCAGCGTTGTGTGATGTTTGCTCTTTCAGTCAATGGCGGGGAAAAAGGGAACATGTTGTTGCTCATCTGTGTTAATTTAAGAACCCACACGCACCCTGCAGCGGTCAGGATCAGGCCGGGCATTTCCTCAGCTGTAAATCAAACCCATTTCACTCCGAGGGGAAGGAGTTCACTCAGAAGGAAACAGGACCTGGGGTTTAGGAGGAAGGCTGGGTGCAGGGCTGAACTGGCAGGGTGGCTCCAGGCCAGAGCTCTCCCTGGCTCCCTGGAGCAAGTTCCCTCATCCAGCACGGCGCTTCCCTGGCTGGTGACTCACACCTGGATGCGGGCAGGACAGCCCAGCTGGAGCACGTGGGGACACAGGGCCAGGTCCTGTCTCTGCAGAGGTGACACACGCAGCTGGTGCCACTGGGCTTTGGAATCGAGATCCAAGCACGGTGAGTCAGTAGGGTGGATGCCTCCAGCCCCTGCTGGCTGAACAGAGGGCGATGCTTTCACTTGAAGAAGTAAATGGTGTGTAAATGCAGTTTTCTCTCTCTGACGGAGGGCAAGCAGCTTTGCTGGGGCTGCAGATGCCTCAGTGTGCCAGGCTGTCTTTCTCAGAGGCTCCCTGGGTGTGGAGTCCCTGCACGTGACACGCAGGGTGAAGAACAGGCAGGAGGAGCAGCTCTGTAATTAGCAGGACGGGGAGAACCAATTTGCGTTGCCCTTTCCCAGTGGAGAGGGCTGTGGAAAAGAGAGGCTTCCTCACATCACCCGAGGCTGTCCCTGAGACACCTTTGCTGGGAAAAAGGGAGAGTTCCTTACCTTGCTTGGCATCACCAGGCAGATGTTGGGGAGTCTTTTTTTGGGAAGGCAAAAAGAAGAACTGATATTTCCAGTTCGCTGCTTAAGCTAAAAAATGTTTAAAAAAAAAAAAAAGGAACAGTTTTTGGGTTTGACCAGGCAGGGCACATAGAAACAGAAATGATTTTTGTATGTAGTAAAGAACCCTGGGAGTGCAAACAAATGGTTTCATTTTGTTATTTGCAGCTCAGAGTACTTTGAGAATGACCAGTTTTGTTTTGCTTTAGGAGCTAGTTCCAAGGGGAATTTTCTTCCTGTTCTTTGTATTTTGTTTTTTTTTTTCTTTTTCTGTGTGAACCACATGCACACACAATAATTAACTAGTGAAGAAGGTCAGAAAGGAAGTGACTGGGAAGATGTACTTTAAACATAGACGTTCATGAGGCTGTGGGCTGTAATTAACTGGAATGTTTGTCTGAGGTTCCCAGGTTACGTGTTGAATATTAGATAAGTTATTAAAGAGGCAGTTTTTTATTTGTCCTTTTAATTATCAAAGCTTTAATGGTTCTTCAGCTCTTCCAATTTTTTTTTTTTTACATTTGAAGAATATTTATTTCTCTGTTCTCATGGGGTTTGGTGCAATACCAGCATTGCTTTAGGTTAAAAATACTGTTCAGGGTTATAGTGTAACATGAACTGCTGGTCATGAACAGTTTGTCAGGGACAAACAGCCTTTGGGAATGCAGGAGGAGGAGAAGGCAAGAGTGTTTGTGGAGTCGTGGAATGGTTTGGGTTGGAAGAGACCTCAAAGCTCATCCCATGGGCAGGGACACCTTCCTCTGGACCAGGTGTTGTTTTAGGGAAACTGGGAACCTCTGTGAGGAAACAGTGAGGAAGCAGCCCTGAAAGTAGTCAGCTGAGGTGTTTTCTCAATGGGGAAATACTCATTTGGTTCTCCAAAGGTTCCACTCCTTCTCTGGAGGGAATGATATCCTTCATATCCTAGATATGCTTCATCTGGAGGGATGAAGCACATCTAAAAGGTGTGATTCCCAACTGGAACAGCTCTAGAAAAGCCGTTGGGGGATCAAGGGAGCCCAAAGGCTGGAAGGGGATACCTGGCAGGTGGAAAGGAGTGGGAAAGGGCTACTGAACCTGATCGTACTGCCACAAACCCAAATACAGGTGTGGATTACCCATAAATACACATGGAGATCAGGTTACCTTAGGAGATGGTTTCTAATCGAGTCGGGCGCGATGCTTTCTGGGGGGAAAGTGGTGTCCAAAACCTCTGTGAATACAGTGGTACAGAAAGCAGTCAGCCTGAGCTCTGGATTAGGCTGCAGGCTTGGAATGAACAGCAGAACCTCCTGCAGACTCCACTCAGGAATTCTGAGCTTTAGACAGTATTTACTTCACATGGGGAGAGTTCTGATGGGTACTTGTGAAAGCTGGAGAGGCAGGAGCACTTCAGACGTGAGAGTAGTGATGGTTCCTTGGTGAAACTCGTTGGAGGTTCAGTTCTGACTTTCTGTGGTCATGCTTTGGGGCAATTTTCAATATCCAGTGAGGTTATTAATCGGGCAGCAACCCTTTTGTGGCACCACACTTCTTCCCCTGTTGGACCACGGAGATGCCTTGGCTTCCTGAGGATCCACGGGTTCAGAAGGAGCCAGGCATGGCTGTGCTTCCACAGCTGAGGACAGGTTCCCTCCTCAGGCTGTACTTTCCATCTGGAAACAATGCCTCTTGAAAATGGGGAAGGGTTTTTAGTTTTTCCTGTGTTGTGCTGGGCTCTGATTTTTCCTGCCAGGGCTCTCTCAGCGTCTCGTCAGGAGTGACACAAAACACACGGAGCGAGAGCCTAGTTGAAAGCAGAGCCCGTCTGCATCCTGGGGACAAGCTTTTCAGTCCTCAGCCACAGATGCATGGTGTTTTCCATGCCAAGCAGCCATTTTAATCCATTCCAAATTTCCCTGCAAAAGGCAGCAGCACGCGTGGTTTGCTCTCACGTGTGTCTGTGTGCTCACGTGGTGGGAGCAGAGAGATGGCTTTTCCTGGATGCTCCCTGTCCCCAGCAGGAGCTGTTTGGTTTTCTTCCAGAAGCCACCCTCCAGAAGTGAAAACATCAGCTCCTGTGGATAAAGGAAAACATGAAGGAAATGACTTCTTGCAGCCAGAATACATAAAACTTTATTTTTTTTCCTCCTACAGTCGACTTTTTAAAAAAGACAAAATAATGCTTCATCTGGCTAATCTTACGTCCATCCTCTGGCCCGAGGAAACATCTGCTCTCCATGGTAGCCTCAATTGTCCCAGCCAGTTCCCTTTTAGAGTTCCTTTCTCTTCCACTGACAGCAGTTGCCTCCAGCTGCCTTCATTCCAACCCACAGCAATCCCGAAGCCTGGAGCCCATCCTGATGTACAGGTTTAGCTCAGGGCAGGTTTAACCATCTCCTTGGTAGGATTTTAGCAGCTCATGTGCTGTGCTGATGCACAGCACAGTCCCCCTGGTGAGATCAGGAGTCTCTTAGCCATGAGGATGCTCAAAGATCAGTGATACAGCAGAAAAAAAAAATTCACCCCTGACCTTGCAGCCTCTCCGTCTGCCTTAGGAGCTGCTTAGTGTCTCCTTGGAGCTGGGAATTGCCAGCAGTGCTGTGATGTGGTGAGTGACACTTGGGGTGGGTTTGTCACTCATAAATTGGGTGTTGACTCCTAGAGAGGAGCATTCGTGTTGGTGAGGTCCTGTAGGCCAGGGGTACTCTGCTTTTCAGCAAAACTGTTTGTTTGTGGAAGGAATCTGGGTTTTTGGTTTGCCTTTGGAACAAAACCATTTCCACCCCACTCAAGAGGCTTGGCTATCCCTGCTGAGAGGAGCTGCAGCTTCCTGCTGGGATTCAGGATGGGGAGCTGTGGATGGCTGTGGCAGGGCTGGACCCACGGCTCTGTTTGGGGAGTCCCTGGCCATCAGCATTTCCCTCTCTGTCGTGCTCTTCCTTCCCCCTCCAGGTGGCTTCACCTGCCTGTTGTGTTCTCAGCCTTAGCAGTGCCAGCGTGGCTCTTTAGGCAAAACAGAAAACCCTAGAGGGTGTCCTGGTTTGAGAGAAATTCAGAGGAAGATATTTTCTGATAGAAAGTATGTTGTAGTTACTTCTATTTTATTTTGCTTGTCAAAAGAAATATTCATTGGAGGAAAGTGAAGAAGAAACAAAATTATTTATTTAACAAACACATAGGAAAAGAATAATAATGTTAAATAATAAAATTCTTCATTGTGGAGAGAAACTTCCAAGATTTTAGTTATCGTTTTGTGGGTGTGGTCGTTTTGTGGGTGTGGTCGTTTTGTGGGTGTGGTCGTTTTGTGGGTGTGGCTTTTTTTTTGCGGAGCTGGGTCCACGTGGCCTTTCCGGGCCTCTCTTTTATTTTTATTTATTGTATGCAGGGGTTTAGTTTGGGTCACAGCTTTCACCCTCCAGGCTTGGAAGGGCTGCTCTGTGCTTTCCATTCCTGGTGAGAAAATTACCCAGTGGTGGAATTTCTCTCTGGCAGAGACACAGGGCATTGTGCCAGTGTTTCCTCTGCTTGTCACCGTGATCCCACCTTTACCTTTCCACCATGGAAAAGGAAACACCTTTTTGTTGTGACCCAGTCGTTTGTTTCCCGGTCCTTTATCTGACTGTGATGGCAAACCCCCAAAATAGGGATGAAAATGCAGAGTACAGGAGCAGCTGTCTGACCAGGAATTGCTGAAGGCTGAGGAGAACTCTGGAGAAGAGCTTTCCTTGGAAGAGCCTGCTGGGAACGAGTTCATTTGTGCTCGGGCTCACGTGCATTTTACTGCCACAGATGTGCACAGAAGAGCAGTTCACAAAAGGCAAAAAAAAAAAAATTAATTGCTGTTAAAAATGTGTATCTGCAGCCTTGTGAGAGCTTTGTGATTCCTGGGCATTCATTATGTGGGATGTGTTCCCACCAGGCTGTGACACCTTATTGCAGTGAGCAGTGTCTGGTTTCGTTCCAGCAGCGCAGGGAGGTGGATCTGATCCATGCCCATCTCCCTCTCAGAGATAACTCTGTCCCTGTGTCGTTCCAGGACCGTGGCAGCCGAGGTCAGGAAGCAGATCTCGGGGCAGTATGGAGGCTCCCCACAGCTCCTCAAGAACCTCAACATTGGAGGCAGCGTCTCTCATCACACCACTGTAAGTCATGCCTGGAGCAGGGACTGCTGAGGATGCTGTCCACAGTCATTTTACCATTTGGGAAGAGACTGCAGTGCTGACAGGTTGTTGATGTAAGCGGCCCTGATAACACCAAGGAAAAAATTCCATGCAAAACCCACTAATTTTGGGGATTTCTATGTTGCAGATCAGTTGGTGGCTGGGAGTTTGTGTTTCTGCAGAATCTTTGTAGGACAAGGGGCTTCCTTGAGCAGATATTAGTTGTTTTATCCCCAAACAGCCTGGATGGGACATTAAATTCCAAGTGTGTGTGGTTCTCTGCACGGAGAGCTCTTTGCAAGTTCCTGCACTTCAGGTTGCTGTGTTCATGTCCTTCTTGTCACTCTTGAGAGCAGGACCACAGCGATTCATCTACTCTTCTGAAATATTTTAAGTATTATTGTGCAAGTTGAGTGTGGCTATTCCTCAGGAATGTGTGTTTACTTACAAGTTTGCAGCCCACTTTGAAGAGCTGCATTGTCAGAATCACCCTTTCTGAAGCCAGACTTTCTTGCATGGCCTACCAGTAACCTTCCAGATTTATTGTGGTAAACATTTCAAGAGTGCAGCAAACTTTTTCAGACCAGAAATGTTTGGTTTTGGGGTCTTCAGGTCACAGCAGTTCCTTTTGCAGCAGCTTGGAAAACAACTGTTAGAGCATCTTGTTTTCTTCAGAGGGGGATGGTTAGGTCAGGCAGGGCTGGAAATGTGCCTTGAATTCGATTGTGTAAGTGTTTTGAGTTTACAAGAGTTCTCTTTGGAGTAGGGTACTGTAGTGTGTCCTCAGTTCCTGAGGTTGTGGGAACGAGTTCATGGGAATTCCCTCTGCTTCATGTCCAACATAACCTGTTAAAGCTTCCTCCTGTGGAGCACAAACACATCCTCAAAGCTGAGTGTCACCTCAAAAGGGATCTCCAGGATGACCTCTGGTTCAGAAAAATGACTTCACTGCCGGGCACAGACTTCATCTCTGAGGAGATCTGGCTGTGCCGGAGGCACTGGGGATGGAGAAGGGCTGGAATTCACAGACTTCATCTCTGGGAGAGAAGAAGGCTCATCTTCAGCTGGTGCCCAGCGTTAATGAGAAGGGTTAATGAGAGCTGCTGCCCAGGCTAATGCCTTATCTCAGTGGCTCTGCTGTGCTGTGCAGTGATAATGCAAAGCCCTGACTTGGCAGTTCTGGATGGTGTTTTGCATAATCCAGCATTAGAATAGGGAAGGACCCCTACTATTAGCAGTGTGTGGAGCACTCAGGGTCATTGACTGCACCTCCCTGCAGCCCTGCACACCTGAGGATTCCCCTCCCATTGGATGACCATCCCAGCAGCTCCTGTGCCTCTCTTCTCTGACCTGTGGTTTCAACTTGGAAGGAGTTGCCTGAATTCCCTTTCTGCTCCCATAAAGTGAGATGTTTTCTGTGAACCTCTCCAGGCTGCTCCTCACCCAGCCATGTTTTTGATCAGTTTTTCCTTGTATCACCTCCTTTCACTCTGAAAGGTCTCTTCCACTTTTTCCTCCTGTTTCTAAGGTTTTTCCATTCTTCCACCATCCAAGTGTTCATGCTCAAAGCTTCAGTCCTGTTGATCTTCACATGCAATTTTTGATACAGGATCAGACTTGCTGGTCATGGTGTTATCAGTAGCTGTCATTATCCTCTCGCTGTGCTGTTTGCTAGTAAATATATGCAAGAATCTATAAAAAAGCTGGAAAAGGTCATGCTGGCTGGAAGCAGGCTCTGAGCTTTTCCTATCAAACTGCATTGTGTGATGGCTGCTGTGATAAGCTCCCAGTTTGTCACATTAAATTCGGTGCTGAGCAGAGATGCTCTGCAGAAGCCTGATTAACAGGGGGCGATGGCTTGTAGGAGATAGTCTGTAGGAAAAGTCTATTTAGTTAAGTCATGAGTCTGTATCCTAAGGCTGCAGAATACGACAGAGGTTCGCTTGTCTGAGTTTTGGGTTAATTTCTCTCCCTGAGGCATCCGTCAGGATCTGCTGTGCCTGCCTGGCCTGGTTTGATAATCAGCATTATGCAGAGGGAAAGCATCGCTGTGTGAAGCTCTGTTTGCTCTGGAAAAGTTCAGTTCTGTGTAGAGCCACGCTGGTTTAAAAGCCTAAAGTAGGGAATGCAGTGTGGGAGTAAATAGGAAATTCCTGCTAAAATGTTGTGGGATTGAGTTTCAGTATCTCCACAATGGCAGCACCTTGGGACTGGGGGGCTCCAGCCTGCCAGAGTTCAAGAAATATTTGGCCAATGCTGTCAGGCACAGGGTGGGATTGTTGGGGCTGCCTTGTGCAGGGCCAGGAGCTGGACTGGATGATCCTTGTGGATCCCTTCCAGCTCAGGATATTCCATGATTCCATCTAGTGATGGTGCAGATGTGATCTCTCATGCCCATCTTGCTCACTGTGGTGAGATGATTCTGGTCCAGAAAAGGTCAGCACTGTTTCTCTGGCAGTTGCCAACAGCAGCTGCTTGTGATAGTTTGTCTGAGAGCCTTATCAGTCCAATGGAGATATTTTTATGGAAAAATGGAGGTTTTTGTGAATGAAGAGCCCTCAGCACTGTGCTTGCTTGGGCCTTTTGTTTCTTGTCAGCTGCAGCCAGTGCAGGGTTGTTCCCCACTCCACACATTTGCCCGTGGTTGAACCTGGGATAAATGCAAAAACCTGTCAGCTGAATTTTAGCGAGTCTCTTCCCTTTTGCCTCACAAGCAGCAGACAAAACGCTGCCAGAACTGTTTCTAATTTGGTATCTGGTAGAGCTGAGGAGAAGACACTGCTTTCAAATGAGTTTATTATTGTCAGCCTCCACCCTTCTGCCACTTTAGGAGCAGCTGATTTTAATTGCACATTCCCCAAACCCCAGACACAGGTCCAAGGCCCTCAGAGGCTTTTCCTGTGTAACCCCATGTGCCAGGCTGGGACTCCTGGCAGGATGCAGTCCCTGCAGCCCTGAGCTTTTATTTTTGCAGCCCACAACAGAAGGCACTGACAGTTTGTTATTGAGAAATAGGAGCTGTGAGCTCTGAGAGTTCCATGGAGGGTTGATTTTTTTTTTTTCAGTGATTTTTGCAAGTCTCTCCGAGCCCACTGGTGAATGGAGTGTGCATTTGCACCTTGCTGGGTGTGCTCTGGGCTGGGAGCTGTGTGCTCTGCTCATCCTGGGGGTCTCCAGAGGTTCAGTCAGGGAGCTGCACTTCCTCTGGGAGAATTCCCCAGCGTCTTGAGGGAATTTGCTCTGTTTGTTTGATGAACCTGACTGTTTACTATGGGCCATTGTAATCCCTTGTGACTGACCACTTTCTTTTCTTCCCCAGTTTGTTTTTTCTGTGCAGCAGCTCCTTGTGCTCAGTTTACTCTGTCTGCTAAAAGTAGATAAAGACTTAGAAAATCTTGGACTTTCTTTTCACTTTTGACTGCCAAGGATGATTGTTGAAATGTTTTTGATTGCTGTCCAAAACTTGATTTTTTTTTTTCCCAGGAAAAAAGTTCTCTTAATTTTAAAAAATCCTTACAGGTTTCATTTTTTTCTGTTTCTTTACATCTTTAGAGGTGTATTTTAATTGTTGGACATGGCATTTAGTGCAATGGTCTGGTTAACCAGGTGGTGTACAGTCAAAGTTTGGACTTGATCTTGGAGGGCATTTCCAACTGTAATGATTCTGTGATTTAATTAGAAGAGCAGCTTTTTACAAAACTTGCAGATAAGCAGAGTGAATGTACATTCAGTTGTTTTATAGAAAAATCACAACTTTTTCCAAGGGATTGGGGTAACATTTCCTGTCTGATGTATGTTACAGCAGAGATGATTGTTAATATGTAAAGGAACAGTGTTATAAGAGATACTAATTAGTCTGGGAATAAAGGGGTCTGGATTCTTGGATGTGATGTGATCTGACCATGTCTGCTCTCAGCACTCCATTTCCTCCCTGTAAAATGAAGGTGCTGACATTTACATATCTTTGTAAAGCACTGCTGGCTTTATGGGCATTATCTGGGCTAATTGAGGCTTTGTCTTGGATTTATTAGATGTCAGACTTTGGCCATGTATTCAAAGATAGCATCTAATTTTTCACTAGGAGAATATAGATTCCTTTGTATATTTCCATTGTTTATTTTAATATAATTTAAGAGAAGAAGAAAAGGTGATTTGTGCAAATGAATGGGAAGCACAGCAAGGGAAAACATGTCAGTGTCCTATGGGGCACAGAAAAGGGCACTTTGGAGCGTTCAGAGCCAAGGAGTTTTATCACCAAAAATTGAAAAGGAAAAGAGCCAAGTCTTTCAGCTGTCTCAGGGCTGATGAAGGCTGAATAGTGACTCCCATTATATGTATTTCCTGGAGGGTTTGCCCTGCCTGGCTCAATGCTCTGTCCTCATCAGACAGGGGAGGGTGGGAGAGGCATCCACATCCTCTTCCCTGCCTGCTCCCCTTGGGGACTGCTCACAGTTAACTCTGCTCTGGTGCAGGCGCTTTCTGTAGGACATTAAAACTGCTCCCATTCTATTGCTGAAGTCAGCAGTGAGCCCTGTTGCAAAGGTCAGGAGTGTTTTATCTATGCAGGTGAGTCTGGTGTTCACTGGAAGTTGCCAAGTCTCTGCAATAACTTCAACAGTTCACATGTTAGCAGAGATAAATACTCTTAACTAAATGATACTATACCAATAGTTGTTAATAAATAGGCTGAGAGAGCTGGGGGGGAGGAGAAGGATCCAGGCAGAGCTCAGAGCCTCTTGCAGGGCCTAAAGGGGCTCCAGGAGAGCTGGAGAGGGATTGGGGACAAGGGATAGAGGGACAGGACACAGAGAATGGCTTCCCAGTGCCAGAGGTCAGATGTTAGGAGAATTTCTTTCCTCAGAGGGTGATGAGGCCCTGGCACAGACTGCCCTGAGGCTATCCCTGGGAGCATCCAAGGCCACTGAACAGCCTGGGCAGCCCTGTGTGACACTGGCTCCTCGCGTGTCTCGTGGTTAATCCATCCATGCAGGGCATAAATTGTCTCCTGGGAATGGAGAGGTGGCTGTGCCAAGTATTTCCCACTCAGGAGAGTGTGTCTGTGGTTGCCAGGGCTCAGAGCCACCAGGGTCTGCCTGTGTGAGCCCCGAGAGTCTGGAGGGGTCAGTCTCCACTGAGCTGATGTGACACTTCTGCCAAAAGTGGGAAGTCTGTGATTTTTCTGCAGTCTCTGGTCAAACTGTTTGGCTTTTTCATTTTTCTGTTGTTATCTCGGTTTTTGCTTTCAGTTTTGTCATGGTTTGTCAGAGGGAAACTCTTTGAGATGAGTCTCAGTAGTTGCATTTTTTATATCAAAGTCTTTATGTTCTCCAGATACTCTTGGTGAAATTACACAATTCTTACTCATCAAAGATCTTGTCTTCTTACCCGTCCTTGGAGGCATAACTCGTGTCTTTCTAGGTTTGGTAAGAAATTGCTTTAGTATTCCCAGATAACCAATTAATCTCTGATTAATATTAATATTTCTATACCCAGATGGCTTCCTACATTAGCAACCAGTTATCATAGCAAATAACCTGGCAGTATTTGTACGTAGAGCATCTCACTGGTTTTGGGACTGGCTGTTACTTGTTCCATGTAGGATCCTTCTTTAGGTAGGTATATTTGTAATTATTTCACAGAATCCCACACTGGTTTGGGTTGGAAGGACCTTGAAGTTCCTCCTGTTCCCCCTTGCCATGGGCAGGACACCTTCCACTATTCCAGGCTGCTCCATGCCCTGTCCAACCTGGCTTTGGGCACTGCCAGGGGTGGGACATCCATTTCCTTTCATCAGAGGCTTTTTCTAACTCAAGCATTGTGATAGAATTTGACACTGCAGATCTGACAGAATCCAGAAGTTAATGTGTTATAATGCTGAACATATAAATGTTTTCAGAGTTCAAGAATGGAGGTTTCAGATACACTGAATGCTTACAGCAATTTTTTGGGGCACGTTTGCAATTGGAAATGAAGGACTTTGATCAGCTGCTCTCTGTGGTAATGACATCTCACAGAACATCATGCAAAAGATGGAATAAGAGCCAGAGGAAAGCAGGAGATAGGGAACTGCATTCCAGAGGCAGTGGGGAGGTAATGACTGCACTTATGGCTGGGGAGGTGTCATCCTTGGTGAGGCTTGGGAGCTGTCTGTGGTTGATGGAAAGCAGAGATTGCATTGGAATCTCCTTGGTTCATTTGAATATTTCCATGTATTATAAATGCAGCCAAAAAAATGAAAGGCAGGAGTTCTCTGGGCTCACCAGTCATCAGGCTAAGGAAATCAGGAGTATGGGTTTTCTGAAATGCAGGGATGGCAGTAGACAGATATGTGAGTCTTTGAATTTGGATCCATTTGGATTATTTTTGGAGTGCTTAGTTGAAAGAAAATGTCATTTTTGCAAGTAAAACATGTTTTTTCATTACTTGAGTGTTGTCAGTGGTTAATATTACACTGCTCATGTTTCAAAACCTCTTAGAGTGACTTGCCTGTAGTTCACACTTTAAAATAAATCCAGTGCCTCTGATTAGCAAGCTCATTTCTTTAAACTGTTACCTTCTTTAACCTGCCTGCAGATTGTAATTTTTTTTTTTAGCATATTACATTGCCTTCATTCTCAGATTTATTCTGAGTCCTTGCAGTAGATCAGATTTGACTCCTGTTCCCTGAGATACCAGTATCCCTTTAAGGGTGACAGGGTTTTGCCACAGCAAGAAGAGGCCATCTGCATTCCTGGCTGCTCAGCAAGGGAAGTGACTGTTTGCCCTGGAGACCCAGAGATAGCTGAGAGAAGGCTGGGGCTCAGCTTTGAAATGTTAATCTGCTGCTTCTGTCCTTCCAAGATTTTGCCCAGGGAGGGCAGTGGGTGGGAAGTTGGTATTAATTTAGAATTTGGAGCTTTGGCACAATCTGTTGCAGTTCTAGCACGTTATAAATTGCTTAATATTTAAGGAGGTATTGAAATTAAGATGGAACTTTGTCCTGATTTCAAAATTGGCAAGAAATATCACCCTGATTTTGAAGAAGTGCTTTAGCTGCCGAGTAAAAATAGCAGTCAGGATCCTCCCTGTGATGAGGAGCTCTCTGCAAGGTTAATTTTTCAAGGTCCCTTATCGGATCCTCTCAGGGAGTTTTACTCCCACGCAGGAGTACAGGAGGTACAACCTTCCACACTTGGCCACTGTCATTTTTACAGAGCCCTCAATTTGTAGTGTGATCCTCACAGGGGCTGGGTCTGTGCCCTTGGGGAATTGTGCATCTCATTTGAGATAAAAGGGAAATTGGGCTTGGATTGGGCCACAGCAGCTTGGGTTCAAATCCTTGTTGTGCCAGATGCATCCTGCCAAGCTGTCACATCGTAACCTCTCCATGCTGTTGTGGCTCCTTGGGTGATTGGGAATCGTGGGAGGGAGAAGGAAATGGGAGGGAATGTTGTTTTCCATGGCTGACATACAAAAGTCTGCAGAATCATGGCTGGGATTTGAGTGTGTTCCTTCCAGAGTGTCCCATGAGCTCCTTGTCACGCTCAGGACAGCACATGTGAGTTGGGCAAACATCCTGTGTGCCCAGCTGTTTGTTTAGGGAAGGGATGGGCTAAAGTCCTCCAGGCAAAACTGGGAATGCCTGTGGACGTCAGGGCACTGTGCTTCACTCAGTCTCTGTGAGATGGAGATAATAATCCTCCCTTTTTCTGTCCTAGTTGTTACTGAGCTCCTGTACTGAGCTGCTGTGCAGTGCCCAGGAGAGCAGATCTTGAGTGTTCAGGTACCTGCACAGGTGTCACTGGCTCAGGGAACGAGGGGGAGGCTGTCCAGGCTCTTCCCAGGAATGCCACAACAGAGCAGCTCTTGTACAAACCTGACCTGTGCATTGTATTTTTTGTTTCCTTGTGTGAGCTTTGCAGCGTGCTGCCCTGGGCGTAGCTTTCCCTGCACATTATCCCTTTGTTCCCAAGTCCTTGGGATGCTTGGCTAAAGTGAATGCAGGTTGGTGTTACCCTCCATGGAGCAACATGGGGCACCCCTCATGCCCCATCCCCTCACTGAGGCTCCTGCAGATTTGTGCAGGTGCTTTTGGAAGTGATGATGATGATCCAGGTAGGTGCTCAAAAGGAGGAAATAAATAAGAGAGAGACACGTGCACTAAAACTCCACAAAAATACAATGTTTGCTGTCTGGAGAAGGGCAAAGTCGATAGGAAACACAGTTTTATTTTCCAGCTTTTAAGGGGATGTAACAGTGAAGAATAACACAACCTTAAAGAAGAAAGCTTGAGTGTCCCCATTTCAGGAGAGCTGTAAACCTTTAAAACAGGGCTTTGTCCTGCGAGTGCTGAGAGCCAGAACTGCAGCAACACAGGTGCACCTCTGGAAACTGCCTGCTCAACGAGTTAGAAAAGCCAAATCAAGCAGGCTGATGTCCGAGTTAACTGATTGAACATGTCTGTGATTGGGTTAAGGACATGCAGAATTGTTATTTCCAGGGGATGGGTTTGATTTGGGTAATTATAAGTCTGAGTGAGGCAGTCGTGTTTGATTTCTTCTGTACTTTCAGTGTATCAGTGCTGTGATAAACACAGTGTTTATATTGGCAGGGAGCAGGTTATGCCCCTCTTACTCATCCTGGGCTGCCCTTTCTCCCCACGTAGTCCTGCTGTAGATTTTTATAGCATCAGAGCAGTGCTTGCCATGAGTGAGGTGGCAGTGCCTGATCCTGGGATAAGCACACACAGTGAAAACTGTGTGAGGGAATTATCTGAAAGGATGTCCAGAATTTCATCTGTAATTACAGCCTGCACAAAATCAAAGAGTATTTTTTTAAAGAGCAGAAATTCTGGGAGCAGGTTTCCTTTGCATATTTTTAGCATGTATTTGCCATTAATTTACATTATTCTGTAGTCCTGGTGGGGAAGATGCTCAGGGCTCTTGCAGAATTTTCCTTTCTGGAGAATCTTAATAAACCCAACAGAAATGGACCCCCTGGCAAGGATTTCTTGCAGTAACATTCCAGAATTCCCCATTAGGTTTATTAGGGGACACCTCACTGAGGTCTTTCAGTACTTAAAGGAGACTTAAAAAAACAAGGAGAGTGACTTTTTGCACAGGCAGACAGTGATAGGGAGAATGGTTTCAAACTGAAAGAGGAGAAATTCAGGTTAGATATTAAAAAGAAATTCCTCCCTGTGTAGGTGCTGAGGCCCTGGCACAGGGTGCCCAGAGAAGCTGTGGCTGCTCCTGGATCCCTGGAATTGTCCAAGGCCAGGTTGGACAGGACTTGGAGCAGCCTGGGACAGTGGAAGGTGTCAGGGTTGAAACAGGATGAGCTTTAAGGTCCCTTCCAGCACAAACCCCTCTGGCATTCTGTGATCAGCCATTTGGTAGGTGGACTGCATGTTTGCAAATACTTGACTGGAATTGTTCTTCTGCCTTTGGAAGTCCAGTGAAGAAGAACTGGCTGTGTTCTGTGGAGGAGACACCTACTGTTGTTGTAGGAGGAATGGAGAAGGCTTTTCCTGGGAGCAGGGTGAAGATGCCCTGGAGAGGCTGTGTCTGCAGGCTGCCAGCATGCAGGGCTGTGGGAGGGCACAGCTTTACCCTGCTCAGCTGTTCCCCCTCCCTCTGCAGCACATTTCAAACCTTTCTGTGTGCAGCTGCCGGGACTGGCAATTCTTTGATAGTTGAGATCAGCTGTACCAAAGTGTCACCATCCTGCAGGCTAGGGGAAACAGCTGCTGGGTGCCTCCTTGTTCTCCCTGGTGCCACAGGAGGTCAGCTGGGCTGGAGGTGAGATGACAGAGCAGGTTCTGCTCCTCCAGCAGCAGTGAGGTTGGGATGATGAGCTTGGGATGATGGGGTTGGGTAACCTGGGCTTTATCTGAGCTCGTCCAACTCCTCCAGTGTGCATGTTTGACCTGATGGGTTTGTGTGGCAATTTCAGGTGACTGATGCTTTGGCCAGGTGACACAGGAATAGCCCTCAGTATTTTGTGTGTCCTTGTCCTCATCCACGCCTTTGGAGTGATACTGGAGCAGGACAGGGGAAAGGTTAAACCATCAACAGTGAGAGCCATGAGAGGAGCTCTCATGGTTCTCTTCACACACAGGGACATCTTTTAATTTAATTTGCCTTTTGGCGCATTTATTCATCCTTCTTTCCTCCTCCTCCTCCTTCATCACTTCTTCCCCCACAAATATCTGAAGCCTAAAATAATGTTCTTGCCTTTTATCTGCCAATAGTCTGACACCAAGTAGTTCTTCTCTATACCCATGAATTTATGTTTGGCCTGTTTACTCAGGTGCTAGACAATATTTCTGGCTGCACAGATGGTGAGTCTAACACAGGCCTCTGGGTTTGACTTTTATGTTTGTTTACATCTTCGTGGTACAATAGTTACCCGAAGAGACAAACTGGAAAATTGTGAAGTGCAACCTTGGGCCTAATCCTGAGATGTGTGAAGGGCTTGGAAAGCCCCTGAGCACTGGCTGCCTTTCTGGATTGGGTGATTTTTAACTGGCACAGCCAGTTCATTCATCTCGTGTCCAACACATCACAATGCTCCTGTTGGACAAGGGGAATTTGAGGTGTGAAGTGCCAGGGATGAGGAGACACTGTGTGTTTTGGGCTGTGACAGCCTCATGCCCTCGGTCCTGTGTGTCCCCCTCAGCTCTGTGTTAATACAGAGGTTTTTCCTCATCTTTTTGTAATTCTGTTTATCAGGATGAGTAGAGTGGAAGGATTAGAAGGGATGAGGGAAAGGTTCCTGTGTGTTGGAGAATCACAGGTAAATGAGTTTGTGCAGGTTAAAAACACAACACTTGCACGGGCAGCTCGCTTTTGGAAGATCTCTCAGCTTTGGAGCTGCCAGTGTGGAAGGGAGGTCAGAAGGAGGAAAAAAAGTAAGTCTTAAAATGTTAGGGCTTAAAAAAAGGGTCAGCTAAGCAGCTTTAAATCACCCTCTGAGGCTTCCTTACCCCTCTGGGAGGTGCTGTCCATGTCCAGCACGGAGCAGCATCACTGCATGGATGGAGCTCTGGGCTTGCCATGGGACAATGTGAGGGGGTGCTTTTCTCAGCACCTCTGGACACCCATTGCCTCTGGAGCTTTTCCCCAGTGATTTTGGTATTTTTCTCTTCATTTGCAAGCAGTCTCCATTGCTGGGTGGTTCTTTGGTTCTGTGGTTTGATGGGACACGGAGCGGCAGTGGAAGTTTGCAGCAGTTGTGAACAAACAAGCACTTGGAGCAATTCCTTAAGGAAAAGCTGTCACCCCTCAGTGCTGTACATTTGTCAGGGATCTCGTGCCAAATGGAGCTGGTCTGTGTGTTGGTAAGGAGCAGGGTGAGCTGGTGACATGTCAGCTGTGATGTGGGAAGGAGCAGTGACAAGTTCTGCTCATTGCGAGTGTCGCAGCGATGAAAACAGTGAAAAGTATTTGGTTTGTGTTTTCAAAAGTTCTCCAAAATCATGTAGCCATTTCAAAAATCAAAAAAATCCATCCGTCCAAAATCAAAATCCATTTCAAGAGTTCAGGGTTAGAAGTGGAGGGGAAGGTTATGTGGTCATGTTGGAACCCTGGAAGCTGAGAATTTTGAATTCTCTGTGCTGGAAAGCACTGTTCCACAAGAAAACACTGCATTTGATCTGAGACCTTGGAACAAGCTTCCAAAATTGAGTGATGGTTTTAAAATCACACGTGTGTAGTTTGAATAGAAAGTGTGGTGTTACAGGGTGAAAAATTTAGGATTTAAAATTTTGAATATAGTAATACACATTTGTAAAGATGGAGTTTTTAGGGTGGTGGCTGGATACTTTTTCACTTCTTCCTTATTCTTCATGAGTTTAAATGATGTCTTATAATTAGATAAGAAAATCTGCGCTGCTGAACTTAGAATATTGAGTTAGAAATAAAAATAATTTAGGTGGCAAATCATTATTGGACCAGAGGTCCTTGAAAAAGCTCTGCAAAACCAGAGAACCACCATTGTTAGCCTTGTTTTGCCTTGTTAAAAGAACTCACAGCTTCTAAGACTGTAACATAAATAAAAACCAATAAACAACTGAGTCCAAACAAGAAAAAACCACTATGAGACGTAAGGTTTGAGAAAGAAGCCATCACCCCCAACAGGGTCAGGGTTAAATACATAATGATCATTTTTTAGTGAAAATGCCCCTGGCAGAGATTTGGAACTTTGGTCTTTAAGGTCCCTTCCAACCTTTCTATGACTCTTTTACTGTTTCTTTACACAGAAATGCATATGTTTATTTTACCTAAATTGCAGAACCAAATCCTAAGTTTCTAGACCTCACATATTTTTTGGTGAATCAGATTCTTATCTGGCAAAAAGTCATCTGGTCCAGCTCCCCTGACTTCCTTGGAGTCATGCTGGTTTCCTGCTGAAGGATTTGCCTTCTAAGAAATTTGAAGTATTCATTGAGGTTGATTATGGTGGGGAGATTTTTTCAGTATTCCCTTTGTTAGCCAAGTCTTTTTCCTCGAATAAAAAGTTGATTCATTTCAGAACTTGTTGGCAATAGTTTTAAAACTGGAATTTGAGATTTGTATAGCAATATTTTCCAGAAGCACATTTAAAACTGAAGTACTGAGTGATCTTTTTAAAGTAATTTCCAGCACAAGCTACAGGATAGTTCCCTGTCCCACAGAAATCATCTGGATGACAGGAAAAGGGAAGTTAGTAGAGAAAACTGCTGAATTTGGATGTGTTTTTGGGACTCACACTCAGCCTTACTGGCATGTGCCAGGGAATTCTAGGAAATCTGTCAGTTGCTGTAGAGACAGCTTCCTCAAAACTTGTTTTTAGTGTTTCATTTTCTTAATGTCTATGTTTATGTATAGCCTCATAGCATAATGATCTCATATCAGAATATTTATATGTATTTATATAATGTAATATGTAAAAATACAAGTTATGCAATGTGAGTATGTATCCAGTTTATGCAAATTTTCTTTTCATGTATCTAAAAAAAGCTGAGGATGGTGAGATCAGCATTGCCAGTGAAATCTACTGTTTTCCTGCACGTGTTCAGTCATTCCTTGTGCTTCAGGGAAAGGCTTTTTGCTCAGTAAAGATGATTTTGAAGCATCCATTTTATTGAGGGCAGTGTCCCTTCCTGGCATGGCCAGAGTCATCGTGACACTAAAGGCTCTAATATCAGGGAGAAGAGGTGGTTAAACTTGTACCTGTGGTAGGTCCAAGTGGTGTGTTTTGTGTTCCCCAGAGAGGTGGTTTAATTCAAAACAATGTTAGTGCTCAGAGTTGTGTGGCTGCCTGAGTTCCTGGTAAATCAGGCCTTGCTCTGGGTTCCTGGCTAGGGGCTGTGCCAGAGGGAGGGAGGGTTCCTGCATCTTGGATCAGGGTCAAAGTTCCCTCTGTGATCAGAGCCTGGTAAAAACAAATCCAGGATCACATGCATGGGAAATAAAAATATTAAGTTTTCTCTTGTTGAATTTCTTGAAAATAGTTGTAACCTTTTCTGGCTCTAGTTGTATTTTTTAGGTGGTGGTGATACGCACCAGAGAAATACGCAGAGGAATATCAGATAAAAGATAAGATATGAAAACCAGTTCTGTGATATGTGTTAGCTGAGGTTAACACCACTGGGGTTAATCACCTGATGCTGCACCAAATTCCTCCACGAGGCAGAAGAACTGGTTTAAAAAAGAGACCAGAAGATGCGCTTGGGATTTTTCTTTATTCTTTCACCTTGATTTAGGACCCTGTGGTGGTTCTTGTGTTCCCAGGTGCCTCTCACAGAAGCTGTGGACCCTGTGGACCTGGAGGACTATCTCTCCACCCACCCTCTGGCCGTGGAGTCGGGGCCCCTGCGGGACCTGCTGGAGTTTCCCTCTGATGACATCGAGGTGGTTTACACCCCCCGGGAGTGCCGGACCCTCGTGTCGGCCGTGCCCGAGGAGAGGTAGGGCAGGGGGTGACGTGGTGATGCTCCAGGGAATTAAATAATGTGTTTAGGAAATCATCATCATCTCTGTGATTCTTGTGTTTTATTCTTTTTGCAGTGAGATGGACCCTCACGTGAGGGACTGTGTCAGGAGTTACACGGAGGACTGGGCGATTGTGAACAGAAAGTGAGTTCCCCTGTGGTGTTTGTCACATTTTGGCCAAGTGCTGTTAAGGAGGCTCAAAAATATTGTCCTGGCTGCTCATTCCATGTGCTGTGGCTTTCAGTTGCCTGTTCAGCTGAACTGATGCTTTGTGTTTGGAAAATTGGATCTTGGATGTCAAAACCCCTTGGGGCATTTTGGAAAATCTAGGCCATTTCAATCTACAGTTGCTCCTTTACCAGGGTAGAGCAGTTAGGGAATGTGGACAAGTAAAATTACTTTCAGCATTTGTTTGTTTCTTTGTTCCATCTGTTTTTAGTTCTTTTTAGAGGGAAGCTGCATTAATTTTGCAATGATGTGAGATTTATGTACAGTCACAACCATCTGATAGACAAGGTGCCCTCTTCAGCTTCCATCAGCTCCCAAAGAGACTTGGGGAAAGTACATCATTCAAACAAATAATTGTTAATATTTGAACCATCACAACATTTACCTAATGAGTTAACAGTTCATAGGATGGGCATGCATTGATTATTCCATGCAAATTAGCAGGAAGGTTTCTGAGAGGCTTCAGTTGGAGCACAGGCTCTCTCGGATGATTGGAAGTCTGATGACTTCAAGAGCTGCTGTCAAGGAGTAAGTGATCCATGTGATGTGTATCACCTACAAATGACTCGACTGCAGCTCCAGCTCTGCCCTTGTGGCAGTTGCTACAATTCACTGGTTTAATGTTGTCCTGAGAGCCACTTCAGGGGATGCTCAGGATATGCTTGGCACTGCTAACGTGACCTCATAAAAAGGTTTTGTAATCTCATACCAAAAAAAAAAAAACAAACCCACCCAGAAAGGAAGCCAAGAGGGAGGGAAATGCTTTATTAACTCCCAGACTTTGCAGCAGAGTCTTGGATACACCACAGACCTGGACAGCGTGACCCACCCAGCCACCCACTCTTGGCTTCTCAGTGGCTTTCATTGGTACCTGGAATTCCTGGCTGGGATTCCTGCTCTGATAAGTTTATTTGGTGGGTTTTTGTCCTCTGAGAGTCAGAGCACTTTTTGCTTGGATAAAATCGTGGCAGTGGACTGGGCAGAAATAGAAGAGTTACTGCTGGAGCAGGGGAGGAGCCCAAAAGCCCAACT
This sequence comes from Vireo altiloquus, assembly GCA_013396875.1. Taxonomy (NCBI): domain Eukaryota; kingdom Metazoa; phylum Chordata; class Aves; order Passeriformes; family Vireonidae; genus Vireo; species Vireo altiloquus. The sequence continues at coordinate 904,820 of VZRF01002939.1, read as the reverse complement.
TGGAAGGACTGAATTGTTTTTCAAGTAAGGATGCCAACAATTTCCTCTTAAACCATCCTATTGGATGGTTCCAGGTGCTCTGGCTGGCTCCAGGGGCACAAACCTCAGCTCTTCTGGATTAGAAGAACGTGACTTGTGTCATTCCATCCTTTTCTTTTCCCCTGCAGGGGAAATAATCTTCATGTCCATCTCTGCCTGCAGTTCTTTGTAACTGAAATGTTTTTGGGGCAGAGAATTCACCCATTCAGTAATTCCTTTAATGAGATTGGAAAAGGTGAATAAGTTCACTGGTCTGAAAAAACCCACTAGCATATTCTGATTTCAAGCTTATGGCATAATTTCTGTGTGCCAGACTGAGGAAGTCAGGTGTGAATTAAAATGGATTTACACTTGTTGGTGGAGCTGTGATGGAAATGCAGACATCCAGGTGAGGATTATACAGATCCTATTGTTCAGCTCTCAGGAATTACAGCCTAGCAACGAAAATGCATTCCTCCTTTTTCTTTTCCCTTCCTTTATTCATTGCTAGCACATCCATCGTTTTCCCATGTCTGGAGCATCCCTCTGAGGTAACTTTAGTACCAGGGCATGATAAAAACAATTAATTCTCGATGTGATCCCAGGAGCTGACTTTGAATATTGTATGGAGACCATGGCTCTGTCCATGTGTGTATAAATACAGAGGTGGTGTCATTTGGCACTCAGAAATTTGTTAGTCAAAGAGATCTGCTCCTGTCAGCACAGCAGGCAGGCTGTGCACTTGCACGAGCTCTTACACCCTGGAAAGCTCGGAAGGATGCACTTTCCCTACAAAGATGCTTTGGGAAGACACTTGTTTTAGTCAGGGTTGGAAAGTTGTTCTCCAGAGGTGCTCGGGACTTTGCTGAGTTGGTGTTTTGGTTTTCCAGTTAATCATTTTATCTGCTCCAAGTCAGTTCCTGCTCCAGCAGAACCACTGGCCTTCAGCCCTCGTGTTCCCGGCCTGTTTTTAGCTTGGCATCACAATGGCACATTTTACAATGACTTTAATTGGCCCTTGATAATCCTCCTTTTGACATCACCCAGAGTGGCTTTATAGATGAACAGAGTGACATTGTAGTGCTGGAATAGTGGCTGCTGGATTGTGCCCCAGCTCCAGTGGAGCTGACTGGAAATTGTGTTTGCAGAGAGCAGCTCCTGCCTCGGGAGGGCCCACGCTGATAATGCTGGGTTTGTTCCGGGGTGCTGCTTCTGGGGTCGGGGTCAAAAGGGCTGCTAAGAGCGCATTTGAAATACTCTGTTTGCAGATACCACAAGCTGGGAACTGGCTTCAATCCCAACACCTTGGACAAACAGAAGGAGAGGCAAAAAGGGCTCCCCAAACAGGTCTTTGAGTCTGACGAAGCTCCGGATGGCAACAGCTACCAGGATGAACAAGTAATGTGCCTTTAAAACCTCGCTACATAAAACCTAATTTATAGTCCTGCTTTAAAAGTGCAGTCCTTTTCCCATTATAAGTTGCTTTTAATTTGTTGGCTCTCAGGATGACCTTAAGCGACGCTCAATGTCGATCGACGACACTCCCCGGGGCAGCTGGGCCTGCAGCATCTTCGATCTGAAGAACTCCCTGCCAGATGCCCTTCTCCCAAACCTGCTGGACAGAACCCCAAACGAGGAGATTGACCACCACAACGAGGACCAGAGGAAGTCCAGCAGGCATAAGGAGCTTTTTGCACTACACCCAGCACCAGATGAGGTATTTTTACATACATGTGGGTGAGACTAAAAAAGTGAAGGGTATAGGGAATGTGAAAGCTGTCAGCCTGCCACGGATTTAAAGGATTTAAGATCACCTGTGTTTAACATCCATGAGAACTGGAGTTATTTTGTGGTTTTCAGCATATTGCCTTGCCCATAGATATTCCTTTCTGAACACTGGGTTTCCCTTATGGTTTTGCAATCCCCAGTAATGTAGAAACATTAAAGGGATTTCATTTAGCATATTTATAGCTGCTGATGAGTACACCATGCTGGGAAGCCTCAGATTCAATTGGTGCTGTGTCTTAGAAGTAAAAAGTGATACATGTGTTTGCTGGTGGTTTGTACAGGGGTTGTGTCTTTAATTCCAGGAGGAGCCCATAGAGAGACTCAGTGTCCCTGAAGTACCCAAAGAACACTTTGGCCAAAGACTCCTGGTGAAGTGTTTGTCCCTGAAGTAAGTACCACTCCAACAGACAGCTGCACTGCAGAAACTCAGAATTTAAATCTGCTACTGTATCCACGTGCATCTGGAATAACTCCATTGCCTTGTTTATTACCCTGGAAGGGTCATTGCACTGTTTGCTCATAGGCTTCCAGGTTAATTTTATAAAAGTTGAGTTACACAGTTGTATCTTCAAGACTTCCTGCAGATTGGTGTGACAGGAAACATCCACCTCCCTTGGCTTTTCTCCCTGCTGATTTCCAGCTCTACCTGTTCCATGCCACTGGCACGTGACACGAGGCTTCTCCAAGCTCCTCCAGGGCTCTGAAGTTGGCCAGTCACTGGTGTTCACCTCCCTGACTGGGAGATTTAAGATTAAATTTAAAGATTAAAAATGCTCGAGCCTTAAAAACATAAAGACAACCAAAGATTTGCCAAAGTTTAGGCTCAACAACCTTGACTGTGTCCCTTTAAGAGTGAAGACTTTATATACTTAGTAAGCATTAACTGGAGGAATAGAAACCTGTTAAACAAGTTTAATGAAGTGGAGCTCCTGAATATAGGGTTACCTGCAGCTGGTTCATTGCCTATAACTCTTCTCTAATAACACAAGGTAAAATTTTACTGTTATTCCCTTGGAGAAATAAAGTACAAAACTGATTTTCCACACTGCTGTATTCATCTTCTGTGTCCTCAGTTAGGTCAACCCTTCTTATTAGAGAGCTCCAGTTGCTGCTCATAACTGAGATATATGTGTGGGACATATCTCCTGCTTGTAGAGTACTCCAGGACCTAATATAGCCATAGAGATGAACTGATTTTGCAGCCTTTTATGAACTGGAACAACATAATATGCAGTAGCAGTGCAGCTTTCCCTCCAAAGGAGGGTGTCTTTAGCATAAATAAGTTAGATGCTGGAAATTAATGTTTTCTGCTCTTTAAGCATCTCTTGCCGACTGCAAATTTATAGCAAATCTGCCCAGCTACATGTTTGCTTGTGTACCTGGGAATCTCTGAGCCTGTGCTCAGGGTTGTAATCCCAGATTGTGCCATCCCAGTGGCACAAAACAAGGACGTTTTCCCCAGGGAGAAGGCTCAGATGACCTTAGCTGGGTCATTTCCAGGTTAATCTCAGCTTTGTTGCAAAACTAGAGAAAACACCTGTTTGGTGGTGTTCTCCCTGTTGGGAGAGGGAGTTCCAGGCTGAGAAGGAAGGGCTGGGTGTGGGGGAATTCCTGTGGGGGAATCCCAGCAGGGATGGGGCAGGAATTCTGTGCAGGCAGGGGAAGGGCATTTCAGCCCCTGCTCACTGTGCTGCAGGGACAGGTTTTGAATGGTTTTAAATTCCTTTAACTCCCCGTGTGGTCTAACAATAAGTTCAGCTCTCTTTGGTGGCTCACTGTTCTTTTTGGGAGCACTGGAATTTGCATAAACACTGGGTAACAGTTGCCGCAAAAAGCTGGCACCTTTCTGAAGGTATTTTTGAGCTGTTGGCATTTTCTGCCAACAATTAAGTGTTGAAAATTGCCAAAATTGGCTGTCCCTGAGTGTCCAGAGCAGGAGCCCTGTGGTCAGTAATGCTGAGAGCAGCAGGTGGCCATTTACCCATAGAGCAGAGGAAATGAGCCAATCCAGGGAATCGGGGGAGCCGAGTGCTCCAGTTATCCCAGTGAATAATCCTCTCCCTTCCAGGAGGTTGTTGGGCTGCTTTGCTTGGCTTTCAGTGAGTCAGGGGGTTCAAATGGCTTTTAGAAGGTCCAAGGAGCACTGGCATGGCCCTGGTGGGAGGGAGCAGGACAGGAGTGGGGTGGAAATTGGGGAACAAGAAACCTTTGGAGCAGGAGCCAACCCTTAGGTTGGCTCAGCTGCTCCTGACATCTCAGTCCCCATCACCCAGGGGGGATCTAGGGGCAGGGTTGGTTATTCCTTCTGACGAAATCCAAGCCAACTGATTTTATGTTTCTTTCTTTCAAGATTTGAAATAGAGATTGAGCCCATTTTTGCGAGTTTGGCTTTGTATGATGTTAAAGAAAAGAAGAAGGTAGGTTTTTAATTACTTGAGTGTGACATTTCCACTGAAGGTGTGTTTAAAAGCAAAAATGGAGGAATTAACTGTGGTGGCAAAGCTTTAAGAGGATGGTGACACAGAGATTAGAAGAATCATGAAGGCATTTCATGAACCATCTTGTGTGTTCTTCTTTTGCTTGGTAGAGCAGTTGAGGTATAACCACTTTCCTGAAATTATTAGATAATATGTGAGTGCCTGAAATCAGAATATATATATAGAGTCCAATTTTGGCTTTCAAAAGTCTCTTCCCTAGAGAGAACTTAGGTAACTGAAACCTTTTATTTAGATTAGGTTTTTATGACTTTCTTAATCTCTTTTTGGTGATTCAGCATGGCATGGGTCCAAGCAACACTTCAGTAATGCACAAGAAAGTCACGCATGCTAAAAGTGCTAAAATCAAAACAAAACTGAGGAGTCTTTTCAAGATCTAAGTTACAGGGAATGCAAAATACATTTATTCGCCTATTTATGTTCTGTATTTAATATTTAAAGAGTCTCTTAGTTTTCCTTATTCAAGATATTAGCAGCAGTGGAGAGAAAAATGTTAAAAATATGCATTTTGACATTTATCTCTTTAAGACTCGAATTTAATGCATTGAGATTTAAGTTATGTAGATGAGAGTATGTGGAATATTATGTGAACTTTGTTTAATATTTAAATCACATTTCATAAGCCAGTTTTATCATCTCATTACTCCTTTTTTTTTTGGCTCTAACATAGTAAGTTCTTTAGTGACCTCTGGTGTTGGTAACCTGCTCACATCCTTTTTGGCTCTGAAGCTTTGCAGTCAAAGATTTGGTGTTTGAGGGTAGAAAACTCAGTGTCTGGCTTTCAAGAGGTGGTGTTTTTTTTTCTTTTCCTGTTTCTATTTTGGTATTTTGGTGTTTTCACTTCAGCTAACAATTGTAATTCCTAATCCTCTGATGGAGCTACAAACCTTAGAGCAGCTGGAGGAAACTTTTTAGGTGGTTTGTGTTGTTTCCTCCATTTCCTTTCTCTCTGCCCTGCCTCGATTTCTAAATCAAAAAAGCTTTTTTTTTTTCTTTTTACACATGATTTGAAACTAAGAGTTTTTAACATGTATTTAAAAACTGCATTCATGAAGAATTTACAACAAAAAAGATACAACTAATGCTTGAAACTACCCAATTTCTTCCTTAGATTTCAGAGAATTTCTACTTTGATTTAAACTCTGAACAAATGAAGGGAATGCTCCGTCCTCATGTCCCCCCTGCTGCTATTTCCACCCTGGCCAGATCTGCCATCTTTTCTATCACCTACCCCTCTCAAGATGTCTTTCTAGTAATAAAGGTAAGAAATGCCGGGGAAATTGAAATTATTGTGGTCTCTTGTTTTTTATTTAAAATGAAATAGAAATTCTGTTCTCAAAAGTGTAAACAGTGCTGCTTTATTTCAGATATTCTCACTTAAGTTCCTTTGTAACAGAACCAGTTCAGTGCACTCTGAAAGTGGGAGGAGCACAAAGGTTTGCTTGATGATATAAATCAGTTTTCTGGGGCTTGACCTTGGTTTTCATCTAAAACAATGTGCTGACTCCTTAAAATGACAGATAAGGCAGTGATTTAAAAATATCTATTGATCTGAATCTCATTTCAAAAAGGATACACACCCCTCAGCCAGATTTTTCAGATGTATTTAAGGGCTGAAATTGCAAAGAGAGGGAGATCCATAACTGAAATAAAATGCAACACTGGTCACTCCTGGGACCAAGTACACAGAAATAAAAGTTATTCTCTCTTCTCTCATCTGATCCAACGAGTGCACCATGAGTGTTGCTCATTCATGTGGGTGTTTGAGTCAGGATTTTTGGCTGGGCTCTGGATAAAAGTCATCCTGTGGTCAAAAGGGGAGCTCAAGACATGTTTTCAGTTCACAGCAGTGTGCAGAGTTCTGCAGGAAATGTTTCTTACACAAGGACTCACCAGGCTTTTTCTCTGGTGAAAGAATATTTTGCTTCTTTGTGCTTGTTGAATTTATCAATCCTTGCTGGACATATGTCCTTAAAATGGTTCATTTTCCCTTCTCAGCTGGAAAAAGTATTACAGCAGGGAGATATTGGGGAGTGTGCAGAGCCTTATATGATTTTTAAAGAATCTGATGCAGCAAAGGTAAGAATTTTTTTGGTGTTTTGATAAAAAATTAAGCATATTTTCTTTTACTTTAGACTGTTGGCACTGTTCCTGTCTTTAAAAGGATCCATTTTTAATGAAGAATCTAATCCCATTCTAAAGGCCAAAAAAGAGCCAAAGACCTTTGAGTCTTGATGCCTTATTGGGGTGGAGTAGTTAAAGGTCACCAGTTTTTGTGGCTGTCAGGGGATATTTGTGGTTCCCATCAAGCTCAGTCATCTGTGATTCCCTGTCCCAAAGGATCAGCTGGGTCGAGGGGAGGCAGCCTTTGATGGGAATTTGCAGGAAAAATTTCAACTTTTGCACTGCTCCTGCAGCTTAACCCCATCACTTCTGCCTGATCCTAAAAGAGTCTCAAAAATGGTTCCTAATTTCACGAGCAGCTGGGTTGAGCCAAGTGGAGATCCAAGGGTGATAATGAGGGCTGGCTGAAGGGCAGAGCAGAGGTTCCAGCCCTTCTTGTGATCCCAGCCTCTCCCTTAGGCTTCCTCAGAGGAGCTTGGATGGTTTGTTAGTTTTAATCAACCTCTTAATAAAATATTTCCTCCCTAAAGCTCAAAAAATTGCTCTTTAATATGCAGAGTTATGGAAAAACCCTCTTTTATTCCCTTTTTTTCCTTAACAAGATGAGTATGATACTACTTACATGAGGAATGCTTTGAGTTTCCCTCACAACTCCTGACTATCTGAGCATCTGCTGCATAAAACCACATTAGGAAAGGCCATTCCAGACTTCACAGGGGAAAATTCAGATTTTCTTGAAGGAACAGTGGGCAGATGAGCTCACTGGGATTTGACAGGCTGTTCAAGAGGGTTAAGAACTTAAAAGACTGTTCTGACTGTCCTCTGGTGGCCTCTTTTGGGAAGCAGAAGTTGCATTTTCCCAACACTTGGTGTTGCTCCTCTGGAAGGTGATACCAAAACACACAATTGGAATTGGGGAGTTAGGAAAGACACCATCATTCCTCACTGATTTTGCTAAGTGAACCTCTGATCCTGTTCCTCTCCTTTTAACCTCTTGGACTGAATATTTTCTTCACAGAACAAGGAAAAGTTGGAAAAACTGAAAGGCCAGGCAGAACAATTTTGCCAAAGACTTGGGAAGTACCGGATGCCTTTTGCCTGGACAGCCATTCACCTCATGAACATTGTGAGCAGTGCTGGCAGCCTGGAAAGAGATTCCACAGAAGTTGAAGTTGGCACAGGAGGTACAGGACTGGGCATCTGCATGAGGGAACGTGGGCAAATCCAGAGGTTTTGGTTTGTATCCTGTAGCCGCTGTTGCTCCTTTTATCGCTTCCCTCCCCCTGCCCTGATAGTCTGGGGTCATGGTTGAACTAGAACAGGAAGGTCCACGGTAACAAATGGATTTATCTTTCAAGGATTTTACAAGCAAACCATCTGTTATATTATTTAAAACCAGGCTTGTGAGACTGAAGGGAGTGTTACAGGCTGATGAACATTTTCCAAAGGAGTGGATTAATCTTTGCGAGCCACATAGCTCATCCAAAAGTGCTCTTCAGCATCCCCAAAACTGCCAACTTCATCATCTTTCAGAGCAAGGGAAATACATAAATCTCAGCATGATAAAGACTTTTCTAACAGCAGGAAGGCACTGGGCTGAGGTGGCTGGGAGGGGAGCAGGAGTCAGCTGTGCTCCACAGCCTCCCGATGCCTCCGGAGTGGGATTGCCTGAGCATGACCACCTCTTCTGTCACCTCATGGCATCATTTCCTCTCCTCCTGTGCAGAAAATCCTGCTTGGAACAAAAGTAAGCTGTTGGACTGTCCTTTTTCTTCTTTATTTTCTAATTCCTTGCCCTTCTCACTGTTGTTTTTTGCAGAACGTAAAGGGTCGTGGTCGGAGAGGCGAAATTCCAGCATCGTGGGGAGGCGTTCCCTGGAGAGAACCACGAGTGGGGATGAGGCCTGCAACCTGACTAGCTTCAGACCAGCCACCCTGACAGTGACCAACTTCTTCAAACAGGTATGGCAGCAAAATGTCTCAGTAAGGAGTTATTCCTTGGACAGAAGGGTTGGATCATGTGGGATCACCAAGTGATTCATTTGGGATGCATTCTATGTCTGTTCCCTGCTCACAGGGAGTCTTGGAACAGCATTCAGTGGGTTTATTATGTTATATATTATCATGGAATAGCAGATTGGTTTGGATTGGAAGGGAGCTCAAAGCTCATCCAGTGCCAGCCCTGCCATGGCAGGGACACCTCCCACTGTCCCAGGATGCTCCCAGCCCCAGTGTCCAACCTGGCCTTGGGCACTGCCAGGGATCCAGGGGCAGCCACAGCTTCTCTGGGCACCCTCTGCCAGGGCCTGCCCACCCTCCCAGGGAAGGATTTCTCCCTAATACCTAATCTAAACCTTCTCTCTTTCAGTTATATGTGACATGATATTATATCATACATTAATTCTGGCAGTGATCCAGTTCCTCAGAGTGATTTAAGGTTGGCATCAGTTCCCTGGACACATCCAGGGATCCCTGAGGAAAACAAAGCATTCTGCTTTGCTGAGTGGCAGCTCCTCTTAGCCAGAGTTTGGGATTTTCCTGAGAAGTGCAAAACATGATTAAAGGGAATAAACTTTTTAGTTAAGCTTAGTAAAAAATAATGAGCTGAAACTGTTTTCTAGGATTTGCTTAAAGCCATATCTAGCTAAGGAAAAACTGGTCACTAAGTTAGTAGTGATTTACAAAAGCACATATTTATGTGCTCAACTTTGTTGAGGTTATTTTTACTTTGAAGCAGCTAATTTTATTTAATTTGCCCTTTAAAAATTGCCAAACAATTTAAGAATTTAAATTTTTGATCCTTTATTTTTTTATCTTCCTTTTCTCCTGTTATCTTAGTAAGTGTAATTAGTTGCACACTACCCAGTGTTTTTCTCCTTCCATTTGCTTTTTTTTTTTTCAGTGTTGTGATTTCGTACCTTTAAAATCAGATTTCTTCTGCTTTTGGGGGTGGCAGAGTCACATTTTCTGTAATGGCTCCAAAATTAGCAAAACTCTGAGCTGTTAGAATGTAGCACAAGGAAAACTGAGTACAGACTCCTTGCACTTCCTACATTTCCTGAAAAGTAAGGCTCTTCTGGGCTCATCCCAAAGGAAAGGCAGAGGAGAAGGAATGAGAATCACCTGCTGAATGACAGATTTTTCAAACTATTACACTTGCTAAAAAATGGGTATTTTTGGGAAACCTTTTAGCAGCCCTTTCCAGTTTGGAAAAAGATAATATTGATGGGGAGAGAAAAGGCTTTCAATTAAAAGTTCCTGCAGCTGTCAGGATGATTAATAAGGGATGAAGGAAGAGGAAAGGATGGAGAAATGAAGTGTAATTGAACACGTTAATGTTAACACCTTGTTCTGGGAAGGGACAGTTTGATGTCAGAGGGAAGAGCCCGTGGGATGAGAGGGTTTGAGAGGCTTTGTTCACTCTCTGGCAGCCCTGGAGGGTTGTTTGGGTAACCAAATCTTCCACCCTGAGCAGGAGGGGGATCGCCTGAGCGATGAGGACCTCTACAAGTTCCTGGCTGACATGAGACGTCCCTCGTCGGTGCTGCGCAGGCTCAGACCCATCACAGGTATCCAGCCAACCCCTTTAAAGGGCTCCAGAGTTCAGGTGTTTGCTTGGTTCCTCACCCAGGCACCCCAAAGAAGTCCTTGACAGCAATCCCTGGACAGCAGGAGCACTGAAGGTGCCATTGGGGCAGGTTTGGCACTGGCACACTGGGAGTGGTGTCTGTGAGGAGGGGATGCAAACCCCAAAGCCCCAAACTCAGGAACCTCTGTTTCCCACTCCCTATCCCAAAGGAGATCTCCCTCCTGGCTCCCACTCCTGGTTAATAGGAACAGGCTCCACCTCTGTTTGAGAAAGGGGAATAGAAACCCTGGCACACCTCAGTGAAGCTGGTCCCTGACCTGTGCTCTTCCTCACAATATTTGCTTAACCTGCTCTTAAAACTCTCCAGGGACAGCAACCTTGCCTCTTCCTTGGATCACCTGCCCAGCACTCAGCTGGCCTTGCAGCCACATTAGGTATTAAGAAAACTTTGCAAAATTACCTTCCTGCAAATGGATCTGAATCTGGACTGCCACAACCTCAGGCAGTGACCTCAGCCTTCCAAGAAAACAAGTGTTCTCATTGGTTCGCCCAATTCACCTCTGCTTTGTAGCCTGACCAACCTCAGGGTTTTTCAACCCTTCTTCTGATGGAGTTTTGTTTGTAACAGCAGTTGGGCCGCACAGGAGCATTATCTGGACTGTTTTCCCCAGTTTTCCTATTAAAAAAAATCTGTGACTTGTTAAAATGCATATTTTCTGTTGGTTCTTATTATCTGGTCCCCCAGTTGCCTTAGATATTAATTTGATCCACTGATACTTGTTAACAAATCCACTTTGGCTATAATTTATCATTTGTTGATTTATTAAATTCATGGATAGGATGTTAATGAATATATAGGATATTAACCTGAAGAAACAAAGTACCATTATGCTTTAAAAAATTAATTTCTATTTATTAATAAGTTCTATTTATTAGAAATGCCTTTCTTCCTGCAGCTCAGTTGAAGATAGACATATCTCCAGCTCCAGAGAATCCTCACTACTGCCTCACTCCAGAGCTGCTGCAAGTCAAGCTTTACCCAGACAGCAGAGTCAGACCTACGAGAGAAATCCTGGAGTTCCCTGCCAGGGATGTCTACGTCCCAAACACCACATACAGGTCAGAGTTTTGAAATGCATTTCGCTTTTCAGGGCCTGAGCCTGGCAAGTGCAGGAATTCCTCCCTTATCAACAGGGTTGTTGCAAAATTTGGCACATGGGCAGAGGTGCCGTGCCAGAGGCACGGGAAGGGTTCAGGCTGACACAGCAGAAGGGGAGGGACAAACAGGTTTGCATCAAACTTGGCTGTGAATAAGAACACGAGAGAGGTTTCTCCATTTCCCAGAACTGGTGGTAGAATTTAGCTGAATTATTTTCAGTTTTGTGTAGGGTTTTTCACTGTTCTCCTACCGGTTTTATTCTTTTATATCACTTTCAGTGACCTTTTTTTTCTTTAAAGCGAGGGATAGAAATAGAGAAAATGCATAATCCCTTTGTTCATATTTCCATTTTGATTTCAAAGCAATTTCTTTGTTTGCAATTCTTGGAAAAAATCTTCTGAAGCCTTGAAAAATAGGAGATTTTTCTAAATATCTTGGGAAAAAATAATCTTTTTATAACTCAGGCTGGGACCAGATTTCTTTTCATTATGTACCATTATTAATTCAAAGCTTTTTCACAGTATCTTTGAAGACTCTACACATCTGAGTGGAATTATCTTCATCAGCTGAGTAATTTCACCAGCTTAACAAATCCTTTACTTTTTGTTGTAACTTTAAATACAAACCAGGTTTTTATAAATCAAAGCTTACAAGAAAGGTTTAGTCAAGTTTCATTTTGAAAAGTTTCAGCCATTTATTTATTTATTTATTTATTGGACAGGTAATTTATCATTACAATAATCCAGTACAAATAAGCAACACTGCCTGATCTCATCTCTGCCATAAACAATGAGAAGTAAAAGGATTTTTATTTTTTTTTGCAGCGTTTCTGTAATTAACACATTCTGTTCACTGGGTTTCACTGTGACAAATCACAACCAAAATAATTTCCTGTGCGATTGCAAGTGCTGAGGTAAAAAAGGCACACTGTACAAGGGCTGGGGAAGATAAATGAGTCAATGTGACTCAGTGGAACTGCAGGGTGTGGGCTTGGTCACTCAGCACTTCCAGGGCAGCCCAAAGCTGTCCCTTCTGTGTTCTGCAGTGGAACATGTCAGTGTCCCCAGGAGCTGGAACAACACTGCCCTGTGGGTTGTGCCTGCTGGGTTTGTGGGTTGGCACCCTTGACCCCACTGGAGCAGCTGTTCCCTAAGTGAAAGGTGGTTTTTTGTGTGCTCCTTTGGTTGTGTATTTAATTCCTTAGTAAAAGATCACAAAGGCTTGGCTCTGATTCGTTTCAGGTGAGGAGAGCAGATTTCTTCTTCATTTCAGTGAGTTTGGAGTTTGGCTCTTAACTTTCAGTGAGCAGCCAGTTCTGCAGTTACTCTGCAGAGTGTGGGATCCAGGGGACCAGGACTGCTCTGACTCCCTGAGTGTGCTCACACCTGCAGGAGTGTGAGGACAGAGCTCCAAGGAGGATGGACTGACCTCAGCTACACTCCTGAAAATTGTCTGGAAATACCCAGAGCCTTAAAACAAGGAATTACCCATCTTTCATTTGCTCCTAGAAACATCCCACAACAAAAACGTGACCAAAACATCCAATTAGTTACTTCAAGAAACAAAATTTCTTTTTTTTTTTCCCCTAATTGTTTTCCGTAGAGCTTTGCCAGCCCTTTGTTCCTAGAAAATACTTTTTGTTTTCCCTGCTACACAACCCAGAAAGGAATGCACAGCCTGAAAACCATTCCCCCAAACAATATTACCAATACATGACAGGTTGGCTCCTAGGCATTAGAATTTCATCCCGGGGAGGGAAAGCTCCACGAAAAGTTGCAGCATGTTGACATTGGGGCTTGAGGGCATGACAATATTCACCAAACGTTTTGTAAGACCATCTCAGATGCCTCAGGTTTGTGTTTTGGAGAAATTCCATGCAGGGCATGGATTGGGACATGCATCTGTTGGCAAACACAACATCAAGTCCTTTGGTGTGGTAAAGTTCAGTGTTCGTTCCGAGTTAAAATGCAGCAGGCTGAGCACTCAGTCAAGGCTTTTTAGATCTGTTGGGTGGATCATTATTTTGGTTGACTTGAGCAGGTAGTATCTTCCTTTCTTAGGCTTCCAGTATAAGCCTTTTCCTCTGTGCAGCCTTCCCCTGGACCTGGGTGTGACGTATTTGCCGTTCAGGTTGGTTTCCTCGCACTCGCTGTGCCACCAGCCTCCTGGGGAGCAACGTGGGCATGTCAAACACTCTGTGGCAGAGCAAACAGCTCCTCTTTGCAACAGAAATCTGCTTCAGACCCTAAATTCCACCTAAATTGGCATTTACCCAGGATTCCCAAATCATGGAATTGTTTGGGTTGGGGAAGTCCTTTGAAATCACTGAGTGCAGCCATTCCCAGCACTGCCAAGGCCACCACTGCCCTGCGTCCCCAAGTGCCACATCCACATGGATTTTAAATCCCTAAAGGGATAGAGACTCCACCTCTGCCCTGGGCAGCTGTGCCAGGGCTGGACAATGTTTTCCATGAAGAAATTTTCCCTCTTATCAGTTTAAGTCTCCTCTGATGTAACTTGGGGCCGTTCCCTCTCCTCCTGTCCCTGTTCCCTGCGAGCAGAGCCTGACCCCCCCCTGGCTGCCCCCTCCTGTCAGGGAGTTGTGCAGAGCCAAAAGGTCCCCCCTGAGCCTCCTTTTCTCCAGGCTGAGCCCCTCCAGGCCCTTCCCCAGATCTGTTCCCTTCCCTGGACCTGCTCCAGCCCCTCAATGTCCTTCTTGTCCTGAGGGATCCTTCCCTGGACACGACATGACACTCTTGGCATTGTTTCAGGCATTCGCAATTTTCAAGATTAGGATGATGTACAAAGTGTTTGTTGCATGAAGCAGGTGGCTGGAGGGCAATTCTGTTATCCTGTGGTTTAATCATTTAATTGCTTTTTCAATTGTTTGCTTTCTGCTATAAACTGGCAAACATAAAAGCTTTAAAAAATCAAAGCATTAAGAACCCTTTAACCAAATTATCTCTGAGGAGAAATGGCCTTAGCCTTGCATCTCTTGCTCTTTTGAGAGTGCTTGTATTGAGTATAGTTGTCAAACAGATAAAATCTGCCTTTGAATAGAGACTCACTGCCATTCTTAACTTCTGGGTTGTAGCCTAAATGGAGTTAGGAGTCAGTTTGTCTCTGGGTTTTTTGCAAAAATGGATCAAACAATCCAACTTGGGCCTGCCACACCAGACCAGGCATCAGAGGAGGGACAGCCCTTTGCTTCAGAGTTTGCAATCTCATCCTGAGGGTTATTTCAACTTGTGCCACCCGTTCTGTTTTTGGTGTTGGTTGTTTGCACAGGAGGGCAGGGTTAGATGGGATATTGGGAAGAAATCCTTCCCTGTGAGGGTGCTGAGGCCCTGACACAGATTGTCTGGAGAGACTGTGGATTCCCCATCCTTGGGAGCATCCAAGGCCAGGTGGGACGGGGCTTGGAGCAGCCTGGGATAGTGGAAGGTGTTAAGGCTGAAACAGGAGAGGAGATTTAAGCTCCCTCCCAACCCAAAACCTCCCAATCCCTGTGATTCCTGGAGCAGAGGAGTTCCCGTGCTCGCATTCCCAGCGTACCTAGGTGGTTCTCCGGGCAGTTGGAATCGCTGGTCGTGTCCCCAGCCCGGTCTGCGGTGGAGAAGAGCAGCTCTGTGTGCTCCGGGAGCGCGTTGGGAATGCTCCCAGACATCCTGGAGAGCTGCAGGCTGTAGCTGGTGCTGGGGCCCCCCAGGCTGAAGGCATACTCGATGTGGCGCCTGTTCCCTCTCCAGTCCTGCAGCTCAATCCGCAGGATGTAATTCCCTTGGCTGGCGATGGAGTAGATCTTATTCAGGCCCAGCCAGAATTCCTCTGCAAAGTTGGAGGGAAGAGATGCTGAATTTGCTTTTAGGGATAACCTGAAGGTAGTGTGTGTGAAAATACAGTGTTTAAAAGGCTTTATTAATTGCTTTAATTAAATCGGTGATTCGAGTCTTGGGGACTGTTGATCTTTGCAGAGGTCTGCTGCTACATTCTTTTTGTTTGCCTCTGCTTAATTGCACACTGATGATCAATAAAAGCAAGAGATCTAAATGAACTGGAGCTTCTCCCTTTAAGTTCCCCTCCTCGTGTGAAACTGAGAGGGAGCTGGAGACATTTAAAAGGTGTGTAATTGGAAGTGTGTGACAAATGAAGTGAGTGACATACATAAAACCTAATGGCAATTGTTGCATTTTGTGAGGGAAGAGCTGCAGAGCTGAACTGGGGCTTTGACACCCTCCTGTACAAAGGGAATTTTTCTTTTGCTTGAATTTCTGATAATTAGTTTAATTGGTTTCATATATTATATTCATTAAGTAGCTTATTAGCAGTGCAGGTAATTGCCACATGTAGAAAGTGGGACTGAATGTGAGTGCTGGCATTTAAAGCCATAGAAGATAAGATGGTTGAGGAAAATACTCTGTAATTTCCAAGTTAGGAGCTGTAACCTGGGTTATTTTATCACCTCAGAAGATGCAGCAGAGCACTGAATAGGACCCAGCTGAGAGCAGTGAGATTCTCTGCAAAACCCCACGCTGAAAATGTCTGTGCAGTATTTGGGAATTGGAGACTGATCAAGGAGCCACTAAAGCATTCAGCAGGATCAGACTGACTTTACAGGTGAAAGTCCACCTCAGCTGCGAGCTCCTGTCCCAAAACTGAGGGAAAGGTTGAGACACAGCAGCTCTTCATTCTAAGAGATGTGGAAATAGGTCAATATTGCTGCCCACCATGGTGAGGTTTAGGTCTGTGCTATGCCTAGAAAATCAAAATATTTCCTAAACAAGAGGAGTCTCATCTCATTGTATGAGGAAAACAAGGAAAATATTCTGGATGAGGAAACTGTTGGGCAGCACTCAGTGCTACAAATTCTTTGGAGTTGATGATTAACAGGGGAACGTGGGTGTTTCCTCACCCTATCCAGCCATGGAGGGGATTGGCCACTCTGGGGAAGCCTGAGCTGTTTGCTCAGGGGAGCACACACAGCCTTGGGCTCTCTTGAGGCTGGAAAAATTGGTGTGGTGGTTTTAAGGGAAACAGGGTTGCAGGAAGGCTGAGAGAAAGTAGTGACAGCAACTTCATGGGGTTTTTCCTTTGTGTGTATTTGAAAGGCTTTGGGAGGTGCTTTGATAAAATAGTAAAATCTTGATAAAACAGTTTAAAGCATTTTGGTCTTGGTTCTATTTCTAAATACACAGAATCCCTTCTAAAATTTGAAGGGTTGTCTTTGAGAATTTTAGGAGTTGTGTGTTCTAGTAAGCCCTTTCTAGTACTCCAACAAATCAGTCATCTGTTACTTGCAGGTTTAGTCTGTTCTTTTGTGAACACCTTTCCATAAGAAGATTCAGTTTCTCAAATCAGTTGATACCAAGAGACATACAAAAAAAAGGCATATTTACCATTGAGGTCACCAAAACCATTTGTGTAGGCATCCCAAGTTCGGTTGAAATCCAGGGATCCATCCACTCTCTTCTGGATTACAGTCCAGGCTGTGCCTGTGAGAAGGGGAAATAAGTCACAGCTTGGCCTTGGCCTCATTACCTGTCCCTGAGTGTGCTCTGGGGTGCTCCTGTTTTGAGGTAGAATGAGTTAATTAAAATCTTCATGAAGGGAATCCAAATGAGCCCAGCTGGAGAGAACCGGGGGCCGTTCGAGTGTCCTCGGCCACACTCAGGGTGATTCCACTCACAGAGTTTTTTTGTTAGGCTGCCTTGACTGGGTTGGATTTTTTTATGAGGGCTTGGAGACAGAGAAATTGATAAAGGAGAGATGTGAAAAGCCCCGGGCATTGGAGCAGAGGGTCAGACTCTCTGCTGATAGCGCTTGGCTGCTGGCACAGCTCCGGGGCAAGGATGAGGTGCTGGGGCCGTGCCCGTGCTGGAGCTCCAGGGGGGTCTTTCTGCTGAGCCCAGGTCGTGACACCCTCACTTCACCTCAGCAGCTCCACCAAATGTCAGCAGAGGAGCTTTCTGCAGAGGGCAGCCCTGTGAGTTCTGTTTGCACATCCCAACACGTGAGGTGGCCCCGCGTGTTCCCCGGGGCAGTGGGAGAGGGGCTGGGCTGGGGAGCTGGGCAGGACAGGCACAGAGCAGCTCTGGGGGATGCAGAGAAGCCAGGGAAGGAGTGAACTGGCCGAGCTCTGAACAGACTTGGGTTCCTTAGGAAGGTGGAGCTCGTGTTAGTTGTGTGCCTGGTGCTGAGCCACCCAAACATGGCACAGGAATCCTGTCCCCTCCCCAGCACTCACTGCTCTGGGTTAGTTTGGCACAGCCAAGTCTAGAGCAGCCCCTATAATGGAACAAAATCTTAATAATGTATCTACTGTTTGCTTTTCTTTGGGAAATGCATTCATGGTTGCCCTATAATGGCTTTTATAATGACCATTTTCATTACCTACAGCTAAAGGGGCTTGGGGTTTGCATATAATTAATTAATGTCACACGATTAAATGTCCTTTCCTCTTGTGTCTTCCTAAACAAGAGGAGAGGAAAGAATGAGAGCAGTGATAAGGAGATTTCAGGACATGGGAAACCTGAGTTCAGAGCTGACAGGCCAGTAAGAGAAGTCAAGAGGATACTGCATAAATCATAAATTTTTGTGTACTTTGGGGTGAGACAAAGTTATTTGGCTTAGAGGAAGATATTTTTGTGAAAATTAGACTATTGCTGGCAGAGCTCTTACCAAATTTCATTTCACAGTAGACGTTGAAAGCTTCTGAGCCATTGGGCTGAATAGTGTAGACCCCACTGGCCTGCACCCCAGTGTGGTAGAGAGCAGTGCAGTCAGCAGCAGCACCTGGGAAAGCAAACAGCCTGTTAGAAATCCTGCCTGGAATGTGGTGAGCTGATAGCCAAAGAAAAAAGGGGAATGACCATATTGGTAATTTTATTTTACAATAAATGTCCTGGAATGGGCAGGCTGCTTTGGGTGTAACAGTACAGCTGTCAAGGTGTACATAGGGTGGACTGCCTGTATTTTTTAAGCTGGGCAGGGTTTCAGTTTGGAGGGTTTTGGAAAGTTTCTAAGGCCTAAGACTAAACTCCGGCAAATGGGTTTTCCTACCCCTTGTGAAGTTCCCAGTAAATACCATTCCCACTGCTACACTTCACCAATGCCTTTCAACTTCAAAGAAAGGTCTTCTAAGTGTTATAATTAGCCCGTGTGAAGTAAATTAGTTCTCTGTTCAGGCTTTACAAGGCAGGCATCAATAAAAGGATGGTCACAGCCTATTTATAAGAGAGGAATGGATCCTATTACTGCATTTTTGGACATTGTTCCTGTGTGTCACCCCAGGGACAAGTACAGCTGGAGTGGGGCTAAATAGATAATGACATGTTTTCCAAAAAGGGAAATCTAGCTCCTTTCCACAGCCCAGTGTATAAAATAAAAATCTTCTACTTTTAGTCTTTGACTCCTAAAAACCAATCCAAGGCTGTCCCAGAGGATACTGTAGTCACATCTCAGAGATGGGGTCTCACCATCAGCTCTGTATGTCCCAGCCGTGGGCTTGTGCACAGCAGAGGGGATGATCTCTGGTTCCTGGTGCTCCCCTGTGAAGGAGTTCTCCAGAAGTTCCTGGAGCTCTATGTGGTTTAGCTGGAAGAGCCATAATTACAGTTAATTTCCCAAGGCTCTGGAAAGATGAGATTCATGGATCAAGCCGAACCGTGTCATGCAGAGAGTAATTTTTCTTATGAGTGTAATCCTGCAGAATACCCAATTTATTGGGTATATATTATATTATATATTATTATTATTAATATAATTATTATATAATTATATTATATTATAATATACCCAAATAAAAATAAGTTCAGCTCCCCACTGGTGGATTTTAGGTGTGGGAATGCCAACTGTGCCACTGCTCAGTCAGGGTAGGATTCATGAGGGGAGGAAATGACCCATTCTTATGTGGTGCACCTTAATGGGCAAACAGATTTACCTTATTTCCTCAGGTGACATCACTTAGACAAATAATACCAACAGCTAAGGGGCACAGAACCCACAGTTCCTTAGGCTGAAATGCATTTTCCTCTCAGAATACATTAAATATGAGCATGCTGGTTGTACTGCATTACAGTGACATGTGGTGGACTTCCAGTCTGGGAGCAGATTTTGGAAATGAAGAAAAGAGGTGGAAAACAATGAGACTTCCAGACCAATGGAAGAACAATAATATGATAGATGATAAGAGAAAAACCCCAAAAGTAGCAGTTAGAAAATGCCTGGTGTTGAGGGACAAGATGTCAAAGCTGTTGTTGGCCAGAGCTCCTGCCTGGCAGCACAGTGGCCTCTCCCCAAAACAGGTACCTCAGAATGGTCCCCACCCTCCTCTGCACCCCAAACTGACCAAGGGACGCCTGACCCCAAGGGGTGGTTGGACCCTCTGAGTGTCAGAAGAGATGGGAGGAGAAGCAGGGGTGCTTCCTCTACCTTGTCCTCCAGCTCCATGATCTGGTTGTGCTGCCTGTCCAGCTGCACGTGCTGATCCTCCACGGTTTTGAGGAGCTGCTTGATGTCGTTGTCCTGCTGCTCCACGAAGGCCTGAGGACGGGGAGGGAAGGATGGAGGAGGGTTAGGAGCAGGAAAAGACCTTCCCAGTGGTGCTGCTTCTGTAAGTCTTGTCCTGGGACCAATTTGGAGAGGCAAAAACCATTGAACATTGCCCTTCCTTTTGCAGAGAATCCTAGAATATCCCTGATTAGAAGGGACCCACAAGGATCATCAAAGTCCACCTCCAAATGTTTGCCTGCTTTGCCTCTAAACTGAAAAACTTCTTTGCTTCTGAACACCCATTTTTTGAGGCGAACTACTGGCAGCTTTGTAGACTCTTTTTTTAATTGCTATTTTCCTTCTGTTTTTGCATCTAGAACCATTATGTTCTGTGGAATAGGCCCTTGCTTCAAACTA
Organism: Vireo altiloquus; assembly: GCA_013396875.1. NCBI lineage: Eukaryota > Metazoa > Chordata > Aves > Passeriformes > Vireonidae > Vireo > Vireo altiloquus. The sequence continues at coordinate 884,740 of VZRF01002939.1, read as the reverse complement.
GATGTATGGCACTGATCAAATAAGGGAAAAATTCCCAACACTTAGGGTATCAGCTTGGGATTTGAGAAATCAAAGAGATCTATGTCTGCATTGACACAGACATCCAGTATTTTCTCATATGAATTCCTTGGCCTTTTTACACTTCTGCAAAATACAGTCAGTATTTCCTTTTCCATAGAAAACCTTATACCCACCTAACTACTTGCACGATTAAAATGCATTAATTAACATTAATTTTGTTAACACCTGTAAGGTTGTTTGGTTCTGGAGGTCCTGCAGGTGCTATAAATGCCCCTCTCTAAAGGTTTGACCTCCCTGTTTCTGCGCTGAGCAGGCAGTTCCCACTGCATTGATTTGGGATGAGCTGATGATGTACAAACCCAGGGGCTTGGGAATCTCAGCATTTTCCCGATTGCAAAACTTTTTTAACAGGGTGATTACAAAATTTCTTAAAATTGGTGTGCAAAACCATACTGAAAATGATACACAGCTTTATCATTTTCCTATTTCTTACTGATTTATCTGGGGAATTTTACTGCAAAGTTAATGCTGTATCAGAGTAAGACAGTGATTTTTAGAAGTGATTTATTTCTCCAAATGCACACTAGTACTGCAGTGAGGAGCAAGAGAAAGCATGGACTTCTATTGCATAATTACTGCTAATGGCATCGCAGTGTATTTTGGCTCAGTGTGTCAGGACCTTTCACAAGTCACTTACTTTGAGTGAAGAAATTTCTTTTGTCTCTTGCATCAAAGGCTGGATAATGGCCAGTTTGGTGACCTTGTCCTCCAGTCCCCACACTTGCTCCTGCAGCTGGATTTTGTTTTGTATGAGGTTTTCAATCTTCAGGTTCATCTCCTGTGAGAGATTCTTTATCTCCTCGTTGTTGATTTGCAGCCTGGCCGTGGTTTGCCGGAGCTGTTCTTCTTCCTCCTTGATTTCGCTGGTTTGCAGGGAGAGCTCGTAAAAGGACCTGTCAAAAATGTAGAGTTTCTGAAAGATGTCATTCAGCTGCCCCTTGGTCTTGTGGACAAAGTCTTTGAGGCCGTGCCCCAGCTGGAGGAGTCCATTGGCCAAAATTCGGATATCATCCGGCATTGCAAATCCCGATTTTGTTTCGGGAGATCCGGCGTAACCAACGGAGAAAAAATCCTTGTCAGCTCCAGCTGGGAGAGCCAGGGGGGCCAGGAATAGTAAAACTGCGATGAGCTTCATGTTTCCTGCCCCTGATTCTCTCTGCTCAGGATGCAGAGACTTTTCCCAGTGATAGTTTTTGCTGGGTGGCTGTTGTGGGTTGCAGAACTTGATCTATTTATACCCCTCTTCATTTTAGGAGAGGCAGAGCAGTGGGTTGATCATTAAACTGTGTGTGTTTGAACGAGTGTAACCCCTCCTGTGAATGTAGGTTGATACCTGGGAAGATAAAATTGAGAGACGGCCACGTTGCTGATTAAACTGGTTCTGAACTTTTCCATCTGCCAGACCTTCTCGTGTAAAATGTTATCGATGGCCTGGTAATTTTCACACAACTCTTTCTAATAGATTAATTTGGGGTCATCATCTTGCTGAGGGCTTAAACTGCTCCCTTGTTTGTGTTGTTTGGTTCCCTTTATTGCCTCGGGAGTGTGAAAGGATTTCACGCTGGACGTTCAGGTTGTGAAGCTCCTTGATAAGCTGCGGAAGGGCAGAATATTCCCAGATGATCCACACAACTTGATTTTCATCTTGGGCCGTTTTCTGATGTAACTCATTGTGCTGCAGTGGATTTAGTTGTCATCTAGCCCAGATTAAGTGAGAAAGAGGGAATTAGGTCCAGAGATTGCCTGGATGTGATTCTACTGTGTTAAGGTTTGTGCAGTAATTTACACCACATAAAACTTATTTTTTAAGAGCTGCTTTCCAGAGGGGGGTGAGATAAATAATACCTCGCTTGCATTTCTCACCTTACCCTTCTTTTTGCCGTTTAAGATTCACCCTACATAAAGAAAGGCTGCAAGTGCTCTGAAATAAATGCCCAGTCCTGCATGGAAACATAGATTTTTTGGGGTAGTATTGCAGTGTGAGTGAAAGGTATTTCTCTTTCTGGACTCATTCATAGCAATCCAAGAAATCAAAATCAAGTATTGCATAATGTACTTTGGAGAAGTTTCAGGTTTTTGCTAAATTCTTGTTTGCTTAGGAATTCTTCCCATGGACTTTTTGTTGTGTTGTTCATGTACATGTGCACATATGATATGAAGCATCCATAGAAAAAAACATTTAAAAAGTGAAGTTTTTACCTCATATGTTGAACTTTTTGTGTGTTCAAGGGTTGGTAATATGTAGGTAACCTCCCCACTCACAATTTAATACTGTGAAAGTATTTTAGATCTCAAATTAATTGCTGGGGAATATGTGCCAGTACGATTGGGATCAGAGTTACTGGAGTATCCAAAGTATGGAAAAACAGTAGGAGCAGGGAGATGATCAAGCCCAGCTCTGGGTAGAATGGGGATTCCTTCAAAGAAACAATTCTCAACTGTTTCTCTGGCATCTGACACAGGGATTTTGGGCTGTAAAACTTGAAGAACTGGTTGTAAAATTAAAAAAAAACCAAAGAAGTGTATAGACTTTCTTCGGTCGTCTTCACAGTACTTAAGTGGTTTTGGTTTTATGTGGTTTCAGATGAATCACTTTCTGTTTTAACTATTTCGTGCAAGAAATCTTTCTGGTTTGTTTCAAATTCTTCCTAAGCCCATCACCCCCCAAAATCTTTATTCTTGGCTTAGTCTTTAGAAAATTAAAGGAAGTTACTCAAGAAATAGCAATGTCCAAGCAACTGGGGATCAGGCATTTTACCAGGTTTCTACAACTCGTGTCCTGTGTGCTGCTGGTGCTGCTCAGGCACGACACTACCCATAGAAAAGGTTTGTTTTCCAAAGGGAAATGGTGGCCAAAAGGCCCTGCTGGCAAATCCTAATAAAGCATGTGCCAAGCACATTTCTATATTAATGCCAAGGCCAGTGAAGTCAGACAGTGCTAAACTCACTACAAAACACCCCTAGATGTCACAACAGTCCCAGAGTCCAGAAGAAAAGTGGGACACACAGGAAAGCAGAGAGGAGAAGATGTTCTGGCATGATTAAATTATAAAATTCAGGAGCTATGGAAACCCTAAAAGGGAATCCTGCCTCTGGGAGTTGTCAGCCCAGTCAGGAAAAGATGTATATAGCCAACATGATCCTGAAGGTCTTTCATGAACCTGGGTGACCCTGATTATATGGGCTTTAAATGATTTTTATAGTAGGAATAAAGCAAAGAAAAAGGTCTCTGGGTTTTACTGAAAAGGGAAATTTTACAATAGTTAGAAATTCCCTCTAAGAGTTAGGAGAAGCTCTTAATGGTTTTAATACCTTGGTGAAGGATTTTGCAAAATGGCTGCAATCATATTACATAAATATTTAGAGGAGTGCCTGGTGCCATTATTTCCATGGCTTGGGAAGCCTTTGCACTTTAGCAATTTATTTTATGGAAGTAAAAGTACTTTTGAGATCTGTTTGAGCTAATAGGATAAGCTTTGCATATATTTGGCGTAGCATTTTAATAAAAGCTCCGAACACAAACCTTTGGGTTTGAAGCTCCTGCCTGAAACTTTTATTGATTAAAATCAAGACATTTATAATGTTCCTGTCACTTTTTCAGTGGTCAGTCCCTTTCCATGGCTCCTGGAACTGTTCAGACATGAAGATCTGATGTTTTTAGTTATGTAAGATAGTGGAATGGAGGTTGGGAGAGCTGGGGATGGAGAAGAGAAGATTCTGGGGAGACCTCAGAGCCCCTTGCAGTGCCTAAAGGGGCTCCAAGAGAGCTGGAGAGGGACTGGGGACAATGGCCTGGAGTGACAGGACAAGAGGTAATGGTTTTAACCTGAAAGACAGTAGGTTTAGATTAGATTAGATATTGGGAATAAATTTTGTGTGGGTGGTGAGACCCAGGTACAGCTTGTCCAGAGAAGCTGTGGCTGCCCCATGCCGGGAAGTGTCCAAGGCCAGGTTGGATGGGGCTCGGAGCACCCTGGGATAGTGGAACGTGTCCCTGCTCATGGCAGGGGGTGGAATGAGGTGAGCTTTAACATCCCATCCAACCCAGCCCACGCTGGGATTCTGTGGTTAGGTAAAGCAGGGTCACATTCTGATTTGGGGTCATACTCTGATTTCTGGGCATTTTTTCTGGGCAGTTCTGAGCTGGACATTTTTCCCCCTCTTTCTCTGTAAGTTCTCCACCAAGGGGAGATGCCTGTAATAGGAAACCCTCTGGAGAGAGGCTGCCTGAACAGGGGGGAACAGCCCCCTGTCCCCTATTACAGTGGGATCTGTGCATCTGAAATCCCATAAGCATCAAGAGCTGCTTCCCAGTGAAATATCCTTAATGAGGGCTTGAAAAGCAGTGGAGAGGGGAACAGCCTGTCCCTTTCCTCAGCATAAATCAATCCTATGCATAAGACTGCCTTTAATATAGGGATCCTGTAGCCTGGCTTCACAAATACCTTAAATCATTCTCTTAAGCACTAATAATACTTAATAAAAGTTTTATGAGCAAGGTACATTTTAGAGTAAATTTTCATATCCATTTTCATTTTAAAAAGAACATCAAGCAGCAAATGTATTCATGGCAGAACAAAGTAATTTAGGAGAGTCACAAAAATGGCCCAGGCCCCCTCTGAAATAGTAGGAGAGCGTTGATTTGGCAAAGTGACCAGTGGGGATGGGATTCAAAAACTTAATTCACCATGAAGGACTTGAGAGGGAAGAAATTCCCACTTGCCAGCTAAGATATTCCTCTGCCTGCAGGGGTGAAGCAGAGCCTGCTTCACAAGGCTGCCCCAAATATCCCTGGAGCTGGACTGCTCAAAGGGAATTCCTTAGGAAAAGTGTTGGCTGTTTCTGTAGAAATGAGACTGTTTGGGGAGCACGTGGAATTGCCCTCAGAAGCAAGCCCTTGGGTGGGATTCATTGGCCAAAATATTGTCATTAGTGCCATTTCAGGCAGCCAAGGGCAGCCCCCCTTGCAGCTGCTCCTCCAGGAGTGAGTCCCACCAGTGCAGGTGTTTTGGAAACTCCTGGCATGTAAAAGGCACCAGGTACCTTCCCTGAGTTACTGCCCTCCTGAGGATCCAAAAAAGAGTCTTTTTGTTATCAACCTCCTGCTGCCAGCACTCGACAGCAGCTGCTTTATTATGCCTTAAATGTTGTCCTGCTGTGCTCCTCACTTCATTTTTTTGAGCCCATCTGGTGTCTGTTGTCTCTCTGGGACAAGGAACAGTTGGAAACTACTTACAAATTGTCTTCAGACCCACTGAATAGTTCCCAGAGGGAAGAGAAGCTCTTTTTCCTCTTGTTACAGGGCTGGTTCTGCAGTGTTTGGGCAGAATGCAATGTGCCAGTCCTTTATCCCTGGGAGCTGGAGGCTGCACTTGAAGTTCTCAATGAACTTCCATGTGAGCTTCCCTCCTGGATCCTCTGGTTGGAGCTGTAGGAGCCAGGCTGTCCAAGGAGGAGTCCAGGGCTGGCTGAGAGATGGGTTGGGGATTTCCAGGCTGGTTTTTTAAGGGTGGATAACAATTCATACATTTTCACTTGTTTGGCAGCAAAAGAATGTTCATTTCCTTTGAATAACTGAGTGTTGAGGGGAAAAGTCTGGTGGGGGGTGGGGGTGTTGCTTTTTTTTGTCTCTAAAAGAACATCAAGGAACTTTGTGTAGGTCTAAATTACTTGCACAAAGGACAGGTGGGGGTTTGTAGTGGACAGTTTTGCTGATGAAGTGTGAATCCAACTTTCACCTTGTTGGTAAGGGCCCAGCAGGGCTCAGAGGATAGAAAATACTGCAGAATTTTGCATCTCATGGCTGTTAAAGTAATCACCGGCTCGGAGAAACGGGGCTGGAAGGGGTTTCCAGAATGTGTCCCCTGCCCAGTGAGGTTGAGGTTGTCTTTAAACCCATCTGGAGGGTGTCTGCCTCACCTGTCCTCAGAAACCACCAGAAAATGGGGATTTCACAGCCTCCAAGGCAATTTGCTCTACTGCTTTAACTCTCCTTGCAGCCAGAACATTTTCCCTTGTGCCTAACCTAAATCTCCTGTGCTGCAATTTCCTCCCATTACGTCCTGCCACGTTCCCTGTGGATGTGATGAGCACTTTATTACTTCAGTCTTTGAAGCACTTCTTTAGATACCTGGGAATGTTGTCATTACCTGAAGCTACACACATCCATTTAGTTTAATCCATTCTCGGAGGAGAAATGTAACCTGAAGTCATCCTGATATCAGGAGATTTAAAAAAGAAAAAAAAAAAGACAGGCCAGAAGAAGGAAGGTATTTAACAGAAACCAGCTGCTCTGTGTTGAGGAAATAAAGTATATAAAGTAGAAGTAAATAAAGTTTTTGTATTCATATCTTTTCTTAAAAAGGGGACTTCTCAGTTTGTAGTATCACTGGGAAATTTTTAGATGGATTTTTCAAGTACCCTTCTAAACAGGAGTTGTTTCAAAATTTGATGAGAGTTTAAAAATGATGTCTTTTGATGTCTGCAATAAGGGGTCATTATCAAATTGTTTGTCTGGGGGTGCACTGCAATGGAGAGAATGGAAAATGTCAAACCCTTCACTTTGAGTGCTTCCACAGAGGTTTAAATAACAGCATTAATGGAGGTGTGACCCCTCTAATCACCTGCTGCCTTTGTCTCTTGCAGGAATCTCCTTTATGTGTATCCACAGAGCCTTAACTTTGCCAACCGCCAGGGATCTGCCAGGAATATCACAGTGAAAGTGCAGTTCATGTACGGAGAGGATCCCAGCAATGCCATGCCGGTGAGGGAAGCTCTCTGTGCTCCATGGGAAGGGCAGAGCACTCCTTGCAGCCAGGAAACCCCTGTGCTAAAACCTCAGTGAAATGCATTTCAAGATAGCAAGTTCAGAAGAATATAAAATTGTATTTCAGAGCAAAGAGTGCATTTGGGTAGAGTTTGCAAGGTAACAGTGGAGCAGCTGGAATTTTCACGAGATTATTTATTATAAGGGTGGTGAAGCTCTGGCAGTGGTTGCCCAGAGAGGCTGTGGATTCTCCATCCCTGGAAGTGTCCAAGGCGAGGCTAGATGGGGCTTGGAGCAATCTGAGATAGTGGAAGGAGGAGATGGAATGAGATGGAATTTAAGGTCCCTTCCAACCCAACCCATTCTGGGATTCTGTGTTTACAGTGGACACTGCTCGTGTTTGGAATGGAAGCTTTGCTTCTATGCCGAAAGAATTAAAGGTGACAGTTCAGGGCCAGCAGTGATCCCCACTCAGAGAGGATCTGTGTAGGGGTGATTGCATCCATCAGTTCTTCTGCCATGTCTGTGTCCTTGTGTCACTGGGGTTGTTAAAATTGTGCTTTTTCAGTGACTTGAGTGAAGTGCTGCCTGTAAGGGAAGGGGCAGGGAACAAGCAGGTGTAACTGTACAGGTGCCCAGTAAATGGAGCTCTAAATGCCTCTGCAGGATTATGGAACAAATTCTTGGCACAGTTTTATAGGGGGGTTTCTGTGTTTTTTTTCTCTTTTTGCAGGTCATCTTTGGCAAATCCAGCTGTCCTGAGTTTTCCAAAGAAGCATACACAGCTGTGGTATATCACAACAGGTAAACACAGTGTGGAAGTGGAGTAACTCCTCAGTACCTGGTGTTAATCATTTAACAGTCAGTGTCTGGACAGCCCTCACAGTGACTCCAGTGCCAGTTGATGCTGTCCTTAGAGTTTTGTGACAACTGAGAGACAGTCTTTGTTTGCTGTGGTACAAATCAGCTTTGTGTGATCCTGAGCACGTAGCCCAGCTCAGCAGATGCTCCAAGTACAACTTCCAGTCAGTACTCATGAAGATTTATGTTCCAAACTCACTGTAGCACGTGCCCCATTGTTTGGAGCCTTTTAGACTTTAGGTACAAATTGGAACTACTTGGTCTTGAAAATAATTCCATTGCAGCTGGGGTGAGGAGTGCTAAATTCAGCAGGAACATTTTCATAGCTTTGCAGCTGTGCCAAGGAGAGATGTTCCTTGGGAGATTCCTGTCCTGCAGGTTGGGGTTGTGGCAGTGTCCACGTTGAAAGCAGAATATTGCTCGTGTGGTTCAGAGTGCCTGTGTGGGGAGGGGGCTGCTGCCTGAATTTTGTGAATTAGAAAAGTTTTTCCAGTCCTTGGTAATCAGAAAGTGAAGCTTTAATCCCTTGGGGTAGCCCATATGCTCCCTTCCCTTCAGATCCTTTAACTCCCAGTGTTCAGTCTCAGGCACAAAGTAGCAAACCACTGTGGGTGACTCAGCTGAGGCTCTGCTCTCTGCACAGATCACCTGATTTTCACGAGGAAATCAAGATTAAGCTTCCAGCCACTTTGACAGACCATCACCACCTGCTTTTTACTTTCTACCACGTCAGTTGCCAACAAAAACAAAACACACCCCTGGAGACTCCAGTCGGCTATACCGTGAGTGTCTTTCCATCCTTACACTTTTAGCACAGGATGCATTCAAATGCATTTGCTGGCACTGTGTGTAGCATCCCTGTCAGCTCATATCCCATTGGAGAGCTTGAGAAATTGGCAGGAGCTCAAAGAAACCTTAAGAAATGTGTATTTTTCCCTCTCATTCCAGTGGATCCCAATGCTCCAGAATGGCCGGTTAAAGACAGGTCAGTTCTGTCTTCCTGTTTCATTGGAAAAGCCACCACAGGCTTATTCAGTGCTTTCTCCAGAGGTGAGCTGAGTTCTGCATGCTGAAAACCAGCAGAATACATGTGAGAAAAAGTGAGAGGATGGATGTGTACATATCTATGTATGTGCATTTATTTATTTCTTTAATACCATTACACTTAGACAGAATTTTAGTGTTCGCCTGTGGGTATGTGTGTGTGACCTGACCAAAATAAATGAAAATAAGTGGTAATTGTAATTAGCAGAGCCTTAGCTCTGCTCTCTGTCACATCCTCTCTCATTCTTCTCTCAACCTGCAGGTTCCTCTCCCCGGGATGAAGTGGGTGGATAACCACAAAGGGGTTTTCAATGTGGAAGTTGTTGCTGTGTCATCCCTGCACACTCAGGTAGATGTCAGGAGCAGTCACTGTAATAAAACAACCTTCTGACAGTGAGACACTGTCAGAGTTGATGCTGTGAAGGGTGTAACAATCCCTTGTAGTGAAATTACAATCTCATTTTCAGTTCTGAGCCAGCACACCTGTTTTTCCACATTCTGCTGTGAGTATATTTGAGAAGTTCTGCTTGAAAATATGAGTGGCTTGGCCTTTATTCACAGGGGGGTGAATGGCCACCAGTGTTTTCAGACCTCAGACTGTTGTGCTTGATACAACAGCTCTAACACAGCCCAGGCAAATGATGATTTTTGTTCTTGTTTTCCTGTTCTTGTTTTCTTGTTCTTCCCTTTCCCATCCTCTTCTGTTCCTCTCTTTATTTTCCTTCTGTCTGTCTTTGATCTGAAAAGAAAGATGACAGTCGCTTTGTTTAATCATTTTAGCTTTAGTTTTATTAATTCCCACTGTGTCATTTTGATGGGGTTTGTGTATTTTTATTTGTGCTGTACATAGTAATGTGATTTCAGTGCGTTTTTGTCTGGTTTTCTAAGAGTACACAGTCTCAAGTTTTGCCCTGATAACTTCTAAACTAGAATTAGAATTAAATTGAATTAGATATATTGGCAGATCTCTCAAAGATGTTGAATTTCTGCTAATTTTGTGAGATTAAATGGTCAGATAGAAAAATGGGGGCAAGAACTCCTCCATGGGGCACAAATCCATAGAAAATTGAGATATTTTGGAGATTCTTGCTAATTATTGGCTTTTTGCTTGTTTTAGGACCCTTACCTTGACAAGTTCTTTGCACTTGTCCATGCTCTGGATGAGCACATGTTCCCTGTGCGAATAGGAGACATGAGAATTATGGAAAACAACTTGGAAAATGAACTGAAGAGCAGCATTTCAGCTTTAAATTCCTCTCAACTGGAGCCGGTAGTGCGATTTCTTCATCTCCTGCTTGACAAACTGATCCTTCTGGTAGTAAGACCTCCTGTCATTGCAGGCCAAATAGGTATTTTATTTAAGTTTTATAGAGAATTACATAGCTGAGAGTTTGACACTTCCAATTTGATCATATTTATGTAGAAATAAAGAAGTCCATTTTTATGCTTTATTTTAGTGCCACTAATATACCATGTGTCTCCCAAATAAAACATGCTGGCATCCAGATCTGGGGTGATATACACAGGAGCAATATTTAATATAAAGCTTCCAAGAAGGACCAGTAATTTGTTGTCCAAGTTGAGGCACCAGAAAGGAGCCTGATTTTCCTGGATGCTCAGCATGTTTTTAGCACTGGAGCTTGCTAAGTTCTCCATCCTGACAGAAAGTAGAGATTTCAGCCTTATTAGTCACTTTGGAAAATCTGGAAGTAGGTAAAGTAGGAAAATAGAGATGCTGCATGTTCCTGTTGTGGATCTGGTCAGCATGAATAATCCCTCCTTTTGTTCCCTGTGCAGGACTGTGCTCTGGCAGTACAAAAACATCTCAATTTAAGTCAGGATTAGATCCTTAGTATTTAAAATAGTAGTTTTATGCTGATTCGGTTTTAGGAAACCTGATTTGGACGTAGTGGAATATGAGCATCTAAGACTGCTTTAAAAATACTTGTAAAATGTTTCCTTAGCTATAACAATTATTTATTTATTTAATCATTCTGGGAAAGAATTTATTTGCATTTTTATTTTATATTTTTTAAGTTCTTTCACTCTTTCAGTGTTCTGTATTGGTTCAGTTGGTTTGTATGGAACACTGAGGATATCAGTGACTGGGTTTTTTTTAAAATAAGATTTTCATTCTCTAGCTACTGTCTCCTTCATCCTTAATTTGTCTAGAATATTTATCTCAGTCTGTGTGTAGATTTTTGTGCTCATTTTCAGAACAGCTTTTTTCTCGAAACAAAATGAAATTGTTCTTTTTGATACAGTTTGTATTTTGCCTAAGGCTTAAATAAAGGAAATAATTAACTGAGAAAAGCATGATAAATATCCAAAGGATATTATCCATCAATTTAACAAAGACTTGATCTTGTTACCATTGCAGTGGATGCTGGTTCCAGAAATGGAGCCTAAATTCATTAAATTTATTATTAACAAAAGTGGCAGCTGATCACTGGAACAGCTGTCCTGCTCTCAGGCTGATTGTTAGACCTACTGCAAGCACCAGGCGCAGTTTGGGTTGAGAAATGCTTGCTGGGTTCTAACAAGCTCTGCCATTTCCTCTTGAGGAGGTGGATGAACAGCACATTTAGGATTTTCCCCTGGGTCCTGCTGCAGTCTAAAACAAACTCCTCACCTTTTGCTTTCAGTTAACCTGGGCCAAGCCTCTTTTGAAGCGATGGCATCGATCATAAACAGACTTCACAAGAACTTGGATGGCAACCAGGACCAGCATGGCAGGAACAGCCTTCTTGCTTCCTATATTTATTACGTTTTTCGCCTACCCAACACTTATCCCAACTCACCATCACCAGGTAGCTCTTTCTTTTTCATTTTATTTCAAGTTTGTTAGAAGAAAGTAGAAGCTGCTTGCTGGCAGGTGCTCCTGAGCTCCAACTGCCTGGCTGCTTCCTTCCAGGCCCTGTTATTAATTTGCCTGCGTAGCCACTTAAAAGATGAGTTTAATTACTGGTAGTTACGTCAGAGCTTTAATTATTTGATGATTTTAAATAGCAGTGTCACTGCTGAAGGACTGTGAATTATGGCAAAATACTGGAGTTTTAGGGTTTTTTATGTGAGACAGATGTGGTGCACTCTTGGCCTCTCATGTTTCCCAGTCTCCTTCACAAGAACCTCTATCCTCTTATCCAGTTCCAGCAAAAGTTTAAGCATTGGCTGGATATAATAGACATCCAAAGGGTATTAGCCATCAATTAAACAAAGACTTGCTCTTGTTGCCATTGCAATTGATAACCAAAGTTGGGGTAATTCCAGAAATTGAGCCTAAATTCATTAAATCTATTATTTATTTAATATTTTACATATTTTAATGTATGTGTATATATATATACACACATACATATATATATATATTACATAATTTTATTTTTATGTATATATATAAAATATAGACATTATATATTTAAAGCAGGAGTGTCAAATACTAGAAAACACATTTCTGGGTACAGGAGGGAAACAATCCCAGCCCTGCTGAGAACAAGGGATGGGAAAGAAGTGGTGTGAGTGACAGCCATGGAAAACTGGACACTGGAAGGAATGTTCTTGCACAGAGTTGGGAAAGCTCTGAGAGGTGTTGGGAGGGCTTTGTACCTAAAACTATGCCCACCTTTGGTGGGGTGTGAGGTCTGGAAAACATCCCATTAGCTAAAGACAGACGCACGGGGAGCCTCCTGCTTCCTAGTGGATAAAACAGCTTTTTATTCCCATCCTGGAGAGCTGAGCAGGGGAGGGCTGGGAGGGACTGGGTGTCCTGAGGGGGTCTGGGTGTCCTGAGGCGGTCTGGGTGTCCTGAGGGGCTCAGGCTGAGGGATGGCCAGACTAACCAGGCAGGGCAGGCCTGGGGCAGGCCTGGATGTCTTGAAGGGGTCTGGGTGAGGGATGGCCAGGCTGACCGGGCAGGGGAGGCCTGAGGCAGGCCTGGGTGTCCTGAGGGGATCTGAGTGTCCTGAGAGGGTCTGGGTGAGGGATGGCCGAGCTGACCAGATATCCCCACAGGTCCCGGCGGCCTGGGGGGCTCAGTGCACTACGCCACCATGGCCAGGTCGGCCGTGCGCCCCGCCAGCCTCAACCTGAACCGCTCGCGCAGCCTCAGCAACAGCAACCCTGACATCTCCGGCACCCCCACCTCGCCCGACGACGAGGTGCGCTCCATCATCGGCACCAAGGTATGTGTGTCCTGCCAGGATCCCCTCAGAGCCCCAGCGCCGCCTGTTCCTTCCTGAATGCCACGGGAGGGCTTGGGAGTTGTCCCAGCCCCTCCTCAGCCCTTTCCTGGCAGTTGCTGTTGGCACCATGGGAATGCCGCTCCTTGGAAATGGTTCTGTCTGGTTTGTTGGAGCCATCCCGGAGTGCTGCTTCCACAAGTGTGGGGGCTGAGGGCAGGAGTCCTTCTGGATTTGTCTCCCCCTCATTTTTTGCATGGCCAGCAGCCAAATCCTGTGCCCAGCTCTATTGTGTCTCCCCAAACCTTGCACCCTCTGACCCCACTTTCCCTTCCCAGTTCCAAGCTCTCCTCTCCTCTGCACTCAGCTGCTCAGATTTCTCTACTCCTTGTGTCCAGAGTGGGTATCTTGCACACAGCAGGAATATTCCCAGTCCCTGTGTGGCCCAGCGAGGATTTGGGATGGATGGTGAGAGGCACAGTCTGGCCACCTGAGCTGCAGTGGGACTGACTCCCACACTGACTCTCCACACCAAAAGGTGACATTCCAGTGTGGATGCAGAGCATCCAGCATGGTTGTACTCTGGCTCTTGAGGGATCAGTAAATCCATCTCTTCCTGGTGGCTTCTGAGTACACAGAACCACCACAGTCCCAATCTGAGCCTTCATTTTGTGCCTAAAATAGGTGGGATGAGCCAGGACAAGGCAGTGTTGGTAATTCCCTCTCCAAGAGGGATCCCTGAGCTGCCTTGGAGTTCCCTCTCTTTTTTTTTTTTTTAATTCTTCAAACTGTGATAACTTCACCAAGGTGAGATTCTTTCCCACCATGACCTTTCACTCTTCTAGCACAGGTGAATTCCTGAGCCCTTTCAGGGAGCTGCTAAATTCCTTTGGAAATTTAGGAAACAAGATTGTTACCAAAGCCACCACTGTGACCAGACAGGCTTGACATGGCTGGTGCAGGGTTTTATAAGAGCAAGAAAAACACCGTTTGAGGAAGAGGTTACCAATTTTAAATGAATAATAACATCATTTGCTGACCAAATAAGAGGCTGAAGAATTGTGGGTAGGCAAATGATTATTTCTTACATCAAAGTCTGGACTTAAAAGTCTTAAAATACTTTAAAGACCACTTCAGTATCTTGCTAATTAAACAAGCCTGACCTTTTGTGAAATGCCACAGGCACTGATGTGCATATGGAATTTACCCAGGCTATCAGAAGTTTAACGTGTGCTGGCTTAGTGAATAATGTCACAGCACAAAATGAAGAGAGATTTTCTTCCCAAGGTGTACTCCAGGCTTTAAAGGAAAACCTGTTCCATGGATAATTGTTGTGGGACAGGTTTCCTTTAGGGTAGTCTGAGCATCAGGAATTAACCTCAGTCTGGCTATACAGACTTCTGGTTGATTATAATTATTTCTACTTCTTAATATCAATAGACAAAAATGAGACACTTCTTGAGATGCTGACTCTAGTCAAAGGGTGTAAAAATAAATGTAAAAATATTGTTTTTCCAAGTAATGGTTTAAGGAATATTCTCAGCTAGATTCTAATCTGAAATGCAGGTTCCCTATCATAGGAGGTTTTCTGCTTTAAAACAACTCAAATAGTGGGGGTTTTGTAGTTTGAGGGATGTCTTCAAAGTCCAGTCTTGTGTTATTTTTTATTCTAATGTAAGATATTTGGAGGTGTGGTACAAGTGATTTAAGTCTCCCTTATCACCTTCTTACTTCATTTTGAAAACTCTTTACAGGATTTGGAAGATTTCTTTTTATTGTCACAGCAGAGGAGGTTTTAGGTCTGTCACTTGTTTTGCCATCATTTGTGAATTGAAGCCATGTAAATTTTATTCCCTACTAAAGAAAATTTATGAAATGTCTAAAAAGACATGTTTAAAGTGTTCCTGAAATGTTGGAGATGTGCTGGGAAAGATGCAGAAAACATTGTGGAGTTTGATTGCTCTGCCGGTGGATTTTCACACATGTGGGCTGTGTTCTGCACAGACCCAGCTGCAGGTTGAGCCCCAGGGGCAGAACAGAATTTAACAGCAGCTTTGTGAACTTTGCAGTGACTGTGCCAAGCAATAAGAAGCTCTTGTACTCTTTCGTTTTTAAAGAGGGAAGAATCCTTCACTTTCCAGACTTTTGCAAAATGACTTTTCCTTTTTCAACACAGTGTGTGTTTAATTGTTATCCTCAAACCAGAGCGACAAGATTAGGAAACCTGAGAGAGAAATGTGAGGGGCAATAAAGGCATTTTCAAAATTAGACCTGATTTTACAAAACATGAGCTTAGTTCAGCATTCTGCAAAGTCCTTTCGACTTTAAATCACTGTGAGCAAAATAAAGCATGTTTATGGGGCTGAGCAGGGCACAGGGCTTTGATTTATTCCTGCCAAAAAGTAATTGAGATTAAAACACTCTCCTTATGTGTTCGGTATTTTTTTTATTGGACATCTTAAGCAAAATTACAGCACTGCTGAGCTCTGCCTAGAGGATCTCGGTGGATTAATGGTTTGAATCCCAGGTTACAGCTCTCACGCCAGGTTCAACCTTGAGGTGGATTTCAATTTGCTGAGAGAAATAGATGATTTGGCTTGGTGGACTTTGCAGCTGATGCTGATCACTGGGATGAAATGGGCTGCACCTTTGCTTTTTGTATTGGGAAAAAGCCCTAAATTAGCACAGAAATGAGAATGAGTGCTCTTGCTCAGGTGAGGGTTGTCAAAATCAATGTGTGGCATTCATAAGGAATTGTCCCTGTCAGAGCTGCTTCCTGGGACCCAGGGAAGTCCACTCCATCCCCCGGAATGTTCCTGACATGGGAGCAGCCTGGGTGACTACACAAGTTTAAATTTTTCCTTTTTTCTGAGTGTCTTAAGGAGAAGAGAGCAGAGAGAGGAGGGATCCACAGTAATTTTGCCAAAATGATCCATTGCAGTAGAATTTGGAATACAAGCTGGATTAAGCTTTTGAAAAGCAGGTTGATTTTTCAAATATTTTGCTTGGCAAAGCAGGTTGGTTCCAAAAAAAGGTATGAACTCTTTCCCTCTTTGCCACAGTGCCCAGAGGAAATGCCGTAGTGTCCACGTGAAATCCTGGTTATTCTGCCAGCAGGGCTGGATTTCTCTTCCATAGGCAGGGAACCCTGTGAGGGTTGACAATCAGCCTCTTCAGTTTCTCAGCATTTCTGAAAGAGTTGTAGAGCTTATAAGCTCTGGGCTGCCCTGAAAGTGCTGGAAACCTCAAAGCATCCTCCCACCTGAGCACCAATTTCCCTTTGCTACAGCGTAAATCTCACCTGGCTCCACAGGAATGGGTTTAAACTGATCAAAGGACAAGTGGGAATTTTCAGGAGGAGGAGAGCTTTTGAATGTCAGGCATTCCAGATAGGACAGGCCAGACTAGAGCTGTGGACAGGATTAATGTGCTGTATGTACATGAGATATAAAATAATCCTCTGGACTCAATGTCTCAACAGGCACCTGAGAATTCAGGCTGCCCCAACAGTTCTCAGTGCTGATGTGTTTGCAGCGTACCCACTTTGATTGCTTGTAAGGACTGAATTTTGACTACTGTTTGGCATGCAACATGTAATATTTCTTTCCTTTCCCAACTGCTTTCTGTTACATGCCCAGGGCTTAGACCGCTCCAATTCCTGGGTAAACACTGGTGGTCCAAAAGCAGCCCCATGGGGATCCAACCCCAGCCCAAGTGCAGAGTCAACACAGGTGGTGTCTTCGGTAGAGGTTTTTCTGCCTTTGTTTTCCCTGATGTTTCCCTGTAGATTATCTTCCTTTCAGTGCATATTCCAGTTTTGGTGCTTTGTTGTTTTTTTGGTGGTTTTTTTGTTGTTGTTGTTGTTGTTTTTATAATTATTTATTTGAAAACTTCTGAGTCTGATTTTACAAATTATCATTTTCTCCCCCACCACCCCACCACACTGCATGAAAAACCTCTGATCTCGTGAATGTGTCCCCTCCTTTCATTTCAGTGGTTGCTGGTCTGTGAAATGTAAATGCTGTGACTGCTTTTGTTTTCTTTTTTTTCTCTCTCTCTTTCTCACACTAGTTTCAGCTTCAGGTGGAGCACATATCTAAGTGGGAACATTAATCACAGCTTCATAGTTTTGTCCATGTTTGCCATTCCTTTCGATGTCGTGAACCATTTTGCCATTTTCATCAAGCATTTAGTACTCATCGCCCAGTAATCCTTCATGACTTGTTTGAGTGGAATTTTGTGAACCCAAATTGATTGCTACATGTGAAATTCTCTCTTAAAACCTGTCAATTTGAGTGCTGGAGGCAGTGATTTCCCAGGGCCAATTGTATTGTTCTGTGTTGCAAAGTATGAAAACTTTACAGCAGCTCCAGTCAGAAAGAGTTTATTTAGCCCCCATTGCCTGCTGCTCTCCACTGCATGGTTGCCTTGAACGTACCTCTCAACTGCTCCTCCTTCCCAGTTTATCAGCCTTCCCAAAATATTTAGTCCAAGTCCACTTGCTCTTATGGCAAATTATTTCCATCAGAAGCAGAACTTGAGTGATTTTCTCCTTGCCCGTGGCAGCAGCAGCGTAGCTGTGGGTACATCCCCCCACACTTGGCCTCTGGTAGATTGAGAGGTATGGGCTGAAATTCCCAGTATTACCTGTGCATGTTGATAAAATGCAACGATGGAAAAGTTTCATGCTTTGCAGCATTGTCTTTGTGCATCAGAACATGCAGTTCTTTAAACACCCTGTATGTCTTAAAACCAATCAAAGCTGCTGTCGTTTTGTTTAGACCCAATCTGTAAATGGCTAAGACTTTGAGAATGCTTAAAAAGCTGTAAAAACCTACAGTTGGAAGAGTATTTTTGTAAACGTTCGTTGTCCTTGAGCTGCAAAACCCATCCACGGCAAACTTTAATGTCCTGTCATCATTCATTCATCTCCACTCCGTAGGCTACGGATCGAAGTTGTAATCGTATGTCTTCGCACACTGAGACGTCAAGTTTCTTACAAACATTAACAGGACGATTACCAACCAAAAAGGTAGATTTCAGTGGAGACAATTGATATTGTGGGGCAGGGAGGTCAAGTCATTCTGAAAACATGATGCAATTTATTCTTTTATTTATAGCCTGATTTTTTTTTTTTTCCCCCTGAGGTCATTAGGAACTGCTGGTGCTTAACACCTCTGAATATCCAGGCTGCAAGGAATGTGAAGTATTTGGAGTTGAATTGGGAAGAATTAAATGACCAGGAGTAGCTTGTCTGATTTAATGGCCATAGTGTTTGGGGCCAGTTTATTACTGGCTTTCAAAAAATATGAATAGCACTGTCTAGACACGTAAATGATACATTTTGTGTGCAAATTGAAAACGTGTTGGATGGCTCAGCGTGCTGAGCTCAGTTATCCAGGTGTTAATCCAAAGAGACTCCAGAAAGGGAATGGGAGTCACCTTGAAAGTGAACTCCCTTAGAGGAGAGGAGATCCTCCTAAACAATATCAGAAAGGCAAAATGCCTGAGTTTATGGAATGAAAATGTGGCCACTGCCACCGTCAGTCTTTGGGTTGGTCGTCCCGAGAAAAGAAAGCCAAGAGCTGTTTCTTTCTTACTGTTTTAAATCCTTTCTCACAGTAAATATACATCTTTGTACAAATCACTTTGTATGTCCACTTTTTACTCCTTTTTCCTGCGAAAATCAGACCAGGCAGGAAGGTAGACTTTTTAAACAAAACTAATTTGAGCACCAAACTTTTTTTTAATTATTATTTCTTGGGGGCGGGTGGAAAATTCTTTTGACACTTGAGATTCAATCCTGGAGCGAGATGCTGTGAAACGTTTCTCACATCACATGTCATAACCTCATCCCTCATTGTTAGCTGGGGATTTCTTTATGGGATGCCACCACTGCTGTCATGTCCTCAGATATTTAGTTTGCTTAACTCATTGTTTGCCATACTTGCCATGGACCGTGCTGACATTTCTCATGGGGGTTGTGTTGGGAGCTGCTCTGAAGGCTTGGGTTGACTCTGGATTTGACTCTGTGTAGCTTTTCCACGAGGAGCTGGCCCTGCAGTGGGTTGTGTGCAGCGGGAGCGTGCGGGAGGCGGCCCTGCAGCAGGCCTGGTTCTTCTTCGAGCTGATGGTGAGCAAACCCCACACGCTTCCCTGATGCCTCCCAGCCCCTGCTTTCAAACAGAAACAGCAACAACTGCAAGTGGCTGTGTAATTTATATCCCCATAGGTGAAGAGCATGGTGCATCATCTGTATTTTGCTGACAAACTGGATGCACCGAGGAAGAATCGTTTCCCGGAGCGCTTCATGGATGACGTGACTGCGCTGGTCAGCACAATCGCCGGTGATATAGTCTCCCGCTTCCAGAAGGTGATGGCAAACAATTACCCTGAGCCCAGCTCAGGCACTGGCCCTCCTGCCTCTTGTTTGTTTGAAAACACCCAGGGTCCTTCATCTGCTTTCTGATTTTCTCTTCCTTCTCTCTAGGACACGGAAATGGTCGAGCGGCTCAACACCAGTCTCGCGTTTTTCCTCAATGATCTCTTGTCCATCATGGACAGAGGATTTGTTTTTTCTCTTATTAAGACCTGCTACAAACAGGTGAATGCAGATAAACATTGTAGCTTAACTGAACCATGGCAAAGCCTGTTACTGTTAAATGTCTCTGGACAGACAGTAAAATATGGGCACAGAATTCTGCTGTTCAGGTCTTCTTAGAGCAGGCCATTCTCAGAGGTGATTTAGGGTTTACGCCTCTCTGATTAGACTCTTAACTGTGAATTAGGAGTCACTCCCTGGAGTGAATGGACATGCAGCAGGAAGAGAGAATTATTCCCTCTGCTCACCATGTTCAGAGTAATTGAATCAAAAATTAGTGGGAGGTTTTGAGGGAGTTCAGACTGTCGTGGTGTCTCAAGGACATGGTGACCCTGGATGATCAGATTGATCACTGAACAACTCCTCTTCCATCCTTTGGGGGATGCAAGGTGTCCTCCCCCATAAGGAGGGCTCCTCATTTGCAGTGTGGCAGGGAAATCACCCTGAACCACAAAGTTTTGTTTGACTACAAACATCCATTCTGACACTGTGTACAGAGGAGATAACAAGGGATCAGTGAGACTAAGCTTAAACTCATTTTCCCTGCAGAGTCTGAAATATTCTCTGTAAGGGGCAAAAGAACAGCAAGAGCATTTAAGATTTTAAGTTGCCTACATATATTATGTGCCATTAATTATATTTTTAATATATAAAAGATACTGTATAAAAAACTACCTGCATCTTGGAGCTGTTAATGCATCACACCGTGGTCCTCACAGACTCCCTGCTGAAATCAACAGGATGTGGGAATTACAGAATCAAAGAATGGTTTGGGTTGGAAAGGACCTTAAAAATTATCTTGTTCCAATCCCCCAATATGTGAAGTGCACAGTTCTTCATTTGGTTGTTTAAATATGCCTGGTATGTAGGTCTTGTATTGAGAGATACGTCTGGGATGTGTGTGGCTCCTGCACATCAGGAATTTGATCTCTGGCACAAATAAGTGATGTGGACATGGGTGTGACCATTCAGTGATACCAAGCTGTCCAGTTCTTGCCTTGGGAGTGATTCTGGGGAGCAGTGGTGGGACAGGGGGGCTCACCCTGCAGTTACACTCTCTTTTGGTGCTGACTACAATGCTGTGGGCTGGACTTTGCAGGTGTCTACAAAGCTGTATTCCTTAACAAATCCAAGCAACCTGGCATCGCTGAGGCTGGACTTCCTGCGCATCATTTGCAGCCATGAGCACTATGTCACCTTGAATTTACCCTGCAGCTTGCTCACACCACCTGCATCTCCATCACCATCTGTGTCTTCAGCCACTTCACAGGTACTGAGAAGGATCTTGTCACCAGGATCCTTTGGGAAATACAAGTTGAGCTCGGTGCTGAGAATTAAATCCAGTGAGGCAGTTGTATCACTGTACCTTCAGAACCTCTTGCTAATATTTTTGGAAGTGTTTCATTAGAAATCAGCTTTTCCTGCCACATAGGTTCTGATTTCTTTTGATCTTTTATTATTGAGAAAAGAGTGCCCTTATCCCTCTCCTGGTAGTGAGCACACACTGTCCTTAGGACTGGCCTTAGGGACCTGGTCCCTTCTTACATTGGACAAACACAAATGAGCCATCAAAGAAAACACTTTATCCAGTGTTACCCTTTTCTGGCACCACAAGGGACTTCTGAGCTCACTGCAGCTTAGTCCTGGCCTGCTCAGAGGGAGTAATTTGAATTAGTGTGTCATTCAAGTAGATTAATTAGTTGCAAAATCACATAAACTAAATCAAATTAAAGCCTTCTTCAGCCTGAATAAGAGCATCCTTGAGTTAAAAGTTTAACTAATCCACTTCTAAAGGTTATTTGGTTTAACTTTCCTAACAGGGGAGGACACAACAAACAATAAGGGTTACAGAGCTGGGGTGGAATTTGAGTGTAGATGTGCCTAGACCCAAACAAAAAAAGGGAAAAGGTGTGAGGTTGTCTTTAGTTCTTCAAACTGCTTCCAATGTATTTCCTAAGCTTTGACTCTGTTCATGATGCAGCTTCTGAAACTTGATTTTTTCAGAGTTCTGGGTTCTCCACAAATGTCCAAGACCAGAAGATTGCAAACATGTTTGAGTTGTCTGTGCCTTTCCGCCAGCAGCATTACCTGGCCGGGCTGGTGCTCACAGAACTGGCTGTCATTCTAGATCCTGATGCAGAAGGGTAAATCTTTACAAAGTTCTGTTTTTCAAGAGTTTTCTATAATTCCAAGCAGATGGTGGACACAAAGGAATTCCTGGCATGGCCAGAAGTTATTTAAATTTGTAAGCTATGATAAGAAAGCAGCTCTTTAAGAATCTTCTTTTTTCTTGCCCCTTGTGTTTCTTCCTCATCCCAGACTCTGTAAACCTGATTTCAGTCATATTTTTCCAGCTGAGAAGAAGGAAGGAGGTTCCTGCTGGAGCCCCCAGGTGCCACAGGGGCACTGCTGCAGCTCTGAAAGGAAAATAGCTTTTCTCAAATGTAACGAGAAAATAATTTCCAACATTTAGGAAGCCTCTCTTGCTGGTGGTTTTAAATGTTACAATATATTTTGCCTGTGGTGCTCCCAGCTCTTTTTAACTATAAATTATGCATTGATGAGGCCCCTGTGGGTTACATAAATAGACAAATAGAGTCAAACATGCAGAGTTTGTCAGTGACTTACCTGGCTTGTGCAGCAAATAATTTTCTGCTATAGTCCTGACATCCAGTCTGTTCCTTGTGTTATTTAGGACTGTTTTCTGCCTTGCCTCTTTCAAATGGGTTGCAATGGAAATTATTGATTGCTTCCACAATCCTGAGTTCCCTCACAGGCATTTTTCTCAAGGTGGACTCAGAAATATCAGCCGAGTCGACAAATGCTGATGATTCATGGTTAATTCTGCCCCTTTGCCAAGAGGTCTCTGGAGTTAAACATTCATTCTGTTTCCTCTTGGAGAAGAAAGTGATGCCATAAACTGGAATATTTTCCTGTATATATACATAACACACTGCAGTGCCATTTGTTTGGCCTGAAATGGAAAAAGCAGCAAATCTTTACCCATATGTGCTGTCTGCAGAGATCCTTTTTGTGCCGGAGGAGCATCCTTCCCATTGGTTAGAAATCAGGCCCTGTCTCTGACTGTCTCTGCCCTTGTTCTTCACAAACTTTCTGTGCTCTACCTGCCTACCAAGCCCTTTAATTGGCCCAGGATGGTAATCTCTGCACAGAGGAGCTTAACTGGTGTTCACTGGGGAGACAACTCTTCTCTCAAACCTTGTCTAGCCAGGAGAAGCCCCCTGATACCAGTTCAGCTCTGGAGATGCATTTTGATCAAAGCTCCTGAATATGGGGGCAGTTGTATATGTGTAAAACATTGATTTTTTTATTTTTTTTTAATTGTTTTCCAGAATATCTTGTAGTTTCAGGTTTGTTGACTTCTCAAGCTCAAACCTTCTGCATTTGCCCTGGTAGATCTATCAGATAAAGTAAATCAAGTGTGTTCAGACTGGCTCGTCCCTCACTGTGAAGACTTTTTCACAGTCATACAGTATCATCAGAGATGATGAGAGTTCAGACTTGCCTTCCATTAAATACTGTAGCCACCACTGGAGATAGCTCAGAGTTGTTCCCAGTTCATTATCCTGCAACAGGAGTGGAGAGGGATGTTCATCTAGCTGCTTATTGTGTTAGAGACCTGCTTTAGGCCCTGATAGGTGATCCAGAGCCTTATATGTGTTCTGTCCTTGCTCTTTTTGCTCCATTAAACAAGGTATGTTTAATTTTAGCTCATTTTATAAAAACTCTTTGGATTGAGTTGGACAGAAGAGGCATCAATTCCCTGGTGCCTGGAGATGTGTGTTGGATCCATCCCTCAGTGTACCAGGGCACGGTGCAGCCCTGCTGAGCCCCTGCAGCCTGAAAAACAGGACAAACAAAGCGTGCAGGGGAAGGGATGCAGCTGAACGTGACAGTCCCAGCAGCTGGACCCTGCACAGTTGTCTCTGCAAACACTGCAGGGCTGCCTTGGCCATCACAGACAGCCCATCTTGGCTGATGGTGCAGGCCAGAAGTGAGAAAATCAGAATTGAGCCCTCAGAGTTCAGTGCCAGAGTCAGTTTTCCAGAAGTGTGGGTGGGTGTTGACAGAAGTCCAGGCCAGGGCTGAGATAACAGAGGGGACGGTGGGAGGGTGGTGAGATTGATTCTCTGCCTTATCAGGCAGGAAGAGCAGGGGGCTGCATTTCCTCCTCTCTGCTATGGATTGATCCACCACAGTGCCCACTGAGCTCTGGAAAAGTGACAAAGAAATCCATGGATCCCTAAGTTGCAATTACCCTGCGTTGCTTGGATGGTGTCCCTAGCTGTGGTTTTATGGCCTGCATGATGGTTTCCCTTGAATTTTTAAAAACACAATTTAGGTGCCACTCCTTCAAAATGATACAAAGACTTTTCTTTATCCTTAATCTGCAGGAACCACTCACTTAGATAAGCGTTTCCTTCCTAGTTGTTAAGGTTCTCACTAATTACACAAACAAGCAATTGGAGGATCTCATTATGGCTTGATTAAAAGCCACAGGGAAGACGTGCAGCTCCAATAGCTGATGTCCTCCCAAGCTGTACTGCTGCCTTTTAGTCACTTCAAACCCCCAAAAATCCAGTCAAAGCCTCTTTTTTTTTTAACCAGAACTCACCTCTACTTTTCAGGTAATGTGGATACTGCCTGAAATTCAGCACTTGTTTTAATACCTCAGGTCTGAACATTGCAGCTTATGTTTTGCTACTGCCTAATGTCTGAGCTTCCTTGGCTGCTTCATGCATGGGGTAAAGTGTCTTCTTGGCTGGTTTGCCTACAGAAGCAAATAGCTGCAGAGACAATCTGCTATTTGCTCTGGGAGAGTTTTGCCTCTGCGTGGTGGCTGAGGGGATTGAAAGGAGCAGAGTCCTTGGGAGATTCAGGGAAGTTTTTGTGTTTTCCAGGAGGGTCACACATGGTGTGCTCTACAGAAGGGCTCTGCCAGTGTTTGCATCTGAATAATGAGAGAGGCCATTTTGTCTGTTTTTCCTTCTATCCCTTCTTTGTGTCTTTGCCACTTTTTATTCAGAATTATGGATCTGTAGTCTCCTGTTTTGGTTCAATAATTGCATGGGGTAGGGTGGGCAGCTGAAGCAGAAACTTTCTGATATTTGATTAAAGCAATGTTCTGGCTTAGGAGGGTTTGTCTCTCTGTAAATGGTGTTAAATAGAACCAATAAAAGAATGCAGCAAATAGTTTTACTAAACCCACTGTCCTCTCAAGTTTCTCTCCCTGTTTTCCATATTACCTAAGTTTTTCTGATAGTTTTTAGTAGACTCAATGCTTCAGCACAGCAGTAGCTGGGACTTTGGGGGTTTTCATGGAAAAGATGAGAATGTCCACATTATGTTGGGTGTGCATTCAAGATATTTTTGCCCATTTTACAAGGCACAGCGAAAAACCAGCCATCTGTAAAATCCATGGGAGATCAAAAAAACACATGCATTGGCAGTTTGCGTGAAGTTAAAAATAAAAAATGGGATTTTTTTTTCCTTTTTGAAGCCCCTGAGTTACAACAGAGAGTTTGCTTTGAAGATATTAACTAATGTGCATGACCCAACTGTCTTTTAACAGTTTATTTGGATTGCATAAGAAGGTTATCAACATGGTACACAACCTGCTGTCCAGCCACGACTCGGACCCGCGGTACGCTGACCCCCAGGTAAAGGCCCGGGTGGCAATGCTGTATCTACCTCTGATTGGCGTGATCATGGAAACTGTGCCTCAGCTCTATGACTTCACAGGTATTTGATACTCTCTGCCTTGGCTATCTGCTCATCTGCTCACCTGCCTTGGGTGTTTGGGTTCTAAAATTGAGTTAGGGACGCCTTTGCTGTCGGACGAATTGTGACTTGGACATTTTTTTATGTTTGTTTTTGCTTGCAAAATGTGCCTTCAATGCCTACTAGCACTCAAAAATTGCATCTGCCCCCTTGTTGGCATGAAATGAAAAACAGCAGTGCATTTTAGTTTACATCCTACTGGCTGCTGTAGGTGCGGAGCCAGCTTCCCTTCATGTCTCTGATCTGCTTAAAAAGTCATCCCTCACACTGTACCAGAGTTCCTAATTCCAGAAGATAAGTGGAGTTCCTCTTCTTCCTCCTTTCATGTGCTCCATCAGCAGGTCATTTCCAGGGGTGCTTTGCCAAGTGTCCCAAAGAGCTGCAGAGGTTATTTTAAATCAGGGCAGCGAGTCCAGTCAGGAACAGTTTGGAATTTACAATTGTCTTCTACATCCTTTGAGTTTAACGACACAATAAAGCTGCAAGAAAAGATTTGGAATATTCAAAGGGACAAAAGGTCTGTTGTTAGAAGGGTTTTAGGTACTGAGGTTGTGTAGGTTGCATTTGGAAATTGCTTTCTTTGCTTTCATGCCCTCAAATCATTGTCCTGTTCTTTGTAGGACCCCTCGAGTGAGATGATTTTTAGTTTGCATTCCCAGTTCAGTGAGACCAACACTGTGGAGAGAGTCTGGGGGGTGAAGCCTTGGATTTGGGGCTTGACTAAACTCCTGTATTTCTCTGCAGAGAGTCACAACCAGCGGGGGAGGCCAAGCTGTGTCGCTGTGGACGATTACGAGAGCGAGGGTGGCAGCATGATCAGCCAGACAGTGGCCATGGCCATTGCAGGGACTTCTGTCCCCCAGCTCACCAGGCCCAGCAGTTTTCTACTCCCCTCCTCGGTACAAATCCATCCCTCCCCATTTCCTGGCTCTCAGCCTGTGTCAACCAGCAAGTATTCAGCAGGTTCTGTGGGGACCCACATCCTTTTGCAGCTGGGTGTTGCAGAGGGGCAGGGACAAAGGGGACGAAGCACCATTTGCATGTTGCTGTGTGTCTCAGAGGGGCATAAGAAAATGCCAAGGAGGGATAGAAATCAACAATCATCAGAAAGTGGGAGAATTCTCTTCCCTGATAAAGATTCTCTTGTTCTGAAACAGTCTTATAAAAGTTCTGTGAAGTGCAGTATGAGCTCACTATGAGCTTTAAGCCCTAAGCAGGGATTCTACCCCAGCCAAATCCCACCTTGCTGAAGGCACAGAGGGGCCATTTGTCCTGTTCTCTGCACACAGAGGGAATCCTGATTCTGGCAGCAGGCAGACCCTTCCATTTCTGCCTTCTCTTGCCTTTACTCCAGGACCATGACCTCCTTTTGCTGGGATTTAGGTGCACTCTCAGTGAGACACTGATAGATGCATGAGATAATGAGTGAAGCCCCTCTGCTTAACTCCTAAGCTGCTGGAGGCTTTTAAGGGCGTCTCAAGGGAAGGCACTCATACACTGGTGATGGGAATGTGTGGGTGTGAAGCCCTCTGTCCTGACCTGTGTTTCAGAGTGGCAGGCAGCACTCCACCTTCTCAACAGAGTCCAGCCGCAGCCTCCTCATCTGCCTGCTGTGGGTGCTGAAGAATGCAGACGAGAGTGTCCTGCAGAAGTGGTTCACAGACCTGTCCGTGCTGCAGCTCAACCGCCTGCTGGACCTGCTCTATCTCTGTGTGTCCTGCTTTGAGTACAAGGTACTGCCAAGCTGAAACCTCCTGCAGTCCCTCCTGGGCCCTGCCAAGGACCTTTATGCTCCCATCCTTTACACGACTGCAGAAAGGCATTTCCTGCTCTCCCCAAAGTATTTCCTGTATTCACAATCCCAAGGCCAGGCTTTTCCCGTGTTTACTTCTCAGCCATGTGAGTGTCTCTGCCTTGTTCCACTTCTCAAGCAGTTTGTGCTTCTTGCCCCTCATCTGGGAACTGGTGCAGTGGCACTTTGAAAAGAGTTTTCTGTAGCAATGCTGGAATCTGAGTAGTTTGCCTACCAACTTAATCTGTATTCCTTTCTTGCTGCATGTTTTTAACAGGAAATATATTTTCAGTTGCTGATTCTCAGATAATATCCCAAACTGAAAGAATCTTCCCTCATGGTCTTGTTTGGAACTTGCAGGGCAAGAAAGTGTTTGAAAGAATGAACAGCCTGACGTTTAAGAAGTCAAAAGACATGAGAGCCAAACTTGAAGAAGCAATTTTGGGAAGCATAGGGGCAAGGCAGGAAATGGTGCGAAGAAGTAGAGGACAGCTGGGTAAGTAAAGGAGTCCTTGGTGCCATCCCTTTTTTCCAAAAACTGCTCCTCCCATCCCCAACAATTATTTGCATCCATCTGTGGTGTGGGACACAGACAAAAAGGCACCTAGGAAAGCTGTTTGCAGCATCCTTCACTGGGTCTGCAAAATCTCTACACATCTCCTAAACTGCAGACAATTTATTTGTTACTTGATTGCCTTTTTAAGTGAGATCACATCTCATTTATGGGATGTTCTTGCCTTAATTTTTTCCAGTGTAGCATCTTCTAGAGTGTCCTGTTCAAGGATCAGGGAGGAAAACAAATTGCCTGATCGTGCTTTGATAACTCTGAAAATGTCTGGACGTTTCTGCTGACTTAAGGATATGTGAAATAGCTGTAGTGGGGCTAGTGGGGCTAACAGGCACCATCTCATGGTTTTTACTGTTTGTAAAACCCAGTAATTTTTATGAACACTCAAATTCAGAGGGTGGCCCAGGGGTTAGGACACAAATCAGAACTGTGGTTTTATCTCCTGCTCTGCCACACACGAGCCTGTCATTGTGGGCTAAGGTGGATAAGTAGTTTAGAGCCATAATTAAGGAATCACTTGAGAGATGGGAACCTTTATTTTTTTCTTAATGTGGACAGGTTGCTGTTAATACTTGAAATTCCCCCACCCTCCCAGCAATGAGAATAAAAGACTGTGAGGTGGGAAAGAGGGTCTTGGAACACCCTTAGAACATTCCTGGGTGCCAGCTGAGGACAGCCATGTTGAAATGCTGAGGATTGGCACACTCAGGCTCCTCGTGCAGTCCAAGGAAGGGACTCCTCTTACCAGTGAGTGTCTCAGCTGCCTCTCTGTGTCTCATGCCACTCAGCAGTGCCAGAATTAGGGCCATGTAGACATCCTGGGTGAGTGCCACAGCCTCAGGCTCTAGGAAGTCATCTTTGCTGCCACCTGGCACTTGTGAGCAGGTCTGGAGCTGCTGCTCGTGCAGCAGAGATGAGCCCCAGCTGACTGCTGTTGTTTTGCTGTTCTCCTGCAGAGAGGAGCCCTTCTGGGAGCGCCTTTGGAAGTCAAGAGAATCTGAGATGGAGAAAGGATATGACTCACTGGCGGCAGAACACAGAGAAACTTGACAAGTAACTCTGCCTTATCCTTCTGCTCTACCTATGTGCCAGGGCCTGTGAGAGCAGGGCCCCCCTCCCCACAGAAGGTCACTGCCAGCATCCACTCAGCCCTTGTGCCACTGGGCTGGACAGGGCTGGCATTGGAAAAAAACAGCAAACAGCTTATTACTCCAACACTGCCCTCCCAACTTGTTGCCTTTCCACTGTCCCTTACTTCCTTAGACTTTCAAATGAGATTTAAAGAGATTTATACAATCCATTACTTTCTTTAAACCCTGCCCTAAGCTGTAATTTAGAGGGAAGATCCATTAACAGTTTGCACAGATAGCATATATATCTCATGTCATATTTCCTTTATTCCATAAGAGCATTCTGGAGTTCACAAAGCTCACTTTCCTTTCCTGTCCTAATCCATCACTTTGATTGTTTTTCCACATGTGCTGTGCTTTTAGAAGCCACAAACCAGCCAGGTACTGTAGCATTGGTGTGCAGTTCTTATAAATTGCCATTTTGTACATCTGCAGACTCAATCATCACAGCATTGTTTGTGATGCTTGGCAGAACTTCTCAGTGTGTGTGTGCAACTGACTGGAATGAGCTCTTTTTGGCTTATTACACCCATTTCCTTGAAAATTCCCTCTCTTGGTGTGGTTTAATCCAGAGGGCTCAGGAGTTGTGTTTGAGCTTTGCTGTGCACGTTTTCTGTTTCCTCAAATTGCAACCTGCAATCTCCATCCTCCCAGCAAAAGAATTGTTTGTTCCTAATCCTAGGAAAGCAATCTCAGCCCAAGTGAAGAGCTGAAGAAACTGAGGAATGGAGTCCTCAGAGCCCAGATGGAGATCAGGCCAAATCTTACCCTTGGAGACATTGACTATTCCTGGAGCAGAAAGCAATTCTTCACAGCTTTTAGTTGTTTTGCCCCACACAAAAATGTAATTTCTCCTTATGAGAAGTAGTGGCTTTTTGTCCGAGGCTCCAGGCCTGTCAAGTCACTGGGAAAGCCAAATGACCAGAGTGTTTCAACCTGCTGTTGAATGATGTAGATAAAAATTCCAAAGTCACACCAGATTAAAATTTGGCCTGAAGAACTCATCAGTTCACTGCCAACACTGGGTCTGAGCCCTCCCTTTCCCAAGAAGGACCTCATGGACACATTTAACAGCTGTGGAATTCCTTGATGGTCAAAGGATGGTGTCTCACCTCACAAAATGAGCTGCTTAGATAAAACTCTCTAGAGCTGCTTTCTAACCCCTGCTTGCTTGACTGGGTCTGCTGTGTCCTGTGTGTGTAGGTAGAGCCTGGCCCTTTAAAACCCCATAAACAAGGCTTTTCACCCCAAGAACTGTGCACAGCTTGCAGCTGCTGTCATTTTATGCAGATGGAATCATTTTATGTGGGGCCAGGTCCCAAAACTGCCTCTCCTGGAGATGTTGGGTGTGTGACCCAGCTCCCAGAGGACGTGGAGTGTGGCAGGGAAGGGCTGCTGCAATACAGCTCCAAGAGCCAAATAGTTCCTCCCTCTTTCTGTGTATTTTTGTGGGATTTTGGTCACCCTCCTGCCGGGATTTGACCTGGCACGAGTCTGTCAGAGATGGCACCTGTGGCAGGGCAGGCCAGGGTTGGGCACTTCCTATACAGCCCTGGATCTGTGCCCAGTGCAGCTGGTGCCACTGGAACAGCTGGCTGCTGCTGAATTCCTGGAGCCACAGGTGTGAGTGGGTGTCTGGACTTTGCAAGGCTTTCCAGGAAAGCAACTGCCTGGCATGGAACAGCAAAACCAAGGCCTTCTCCTCAGAGAGGAAGTTATGCTTCAAGGATTAAAAGCAGTGCAACTTGGAGAGATAAGATTACACCCTGGCAGGCTGCGCTGGGCTGCTCCCAGCGTGAGTGCAGGTTCCCAGCTTGTGTAGCACCACCGTGTGTCCACAGCCTGCAGCATAAAGCCACATGTCCTGTTCCTGGTTGTGCTGTCGCATGCCTAACGATGCTGCCGAGCCACTTTGGAGTGGGACTTGGGGTCTAAACTGTCATTGTGCTCCTGGGAGAGTAATGAAGTGTCAGAGAGCAGTGTGAGCTCTCCAAGCATGATGAATGTGAAGCTTCTGTAAGTCTGTACTTGTAAAAAACTGAGTTTTCCTTCCTGTCCTCTCAGTGGGTGCATTGAAATCTCCTCCTAGTGTTGTCCAGTGATAAATATACAAACAGTACTGGGAATTTCTTGCTAGTGAGAGAACGTTTTTGACTGGAAAATATGTAGGTCTGTTCCTTAATCAGGAAATAATTTTACTGCTTTGTTGTCTCTGATTAGGTCAAGGGCAGAGATAGAACACGAGGCACTCATCGATGGGAATCTTGCAACAGAAGCCAACCTGATCATTTTGGATACACTAGAGATAGTTGTCCAGGTGAGGTTGGTAAGACAATAGAGATGTGATGCCATTACAGACATTACCTGGCCAGGCAGCACTTTGTTCAACAAAACCTCCCTCCAGCTGAGAGAGCTGTTCAGCTGCAGCAGGAAGGGGATGATGCCTCACCTAATCCCAGCCTGGAACAATCTGGTTTTACATTGCAATACCTTCCTTCAGTCTGTTTGAAAATGGTCTCCTTTCTCTAGTGTTAGAAACAATTATCCAAAAACTCAGTAATGAACTGTAAAAATACCCCAATCCCACCCTGTCCCAAGAGATTCCTCCAGTTCTTCCCAAACCTGTCTCCAATCACTGGGTTCCAGGCCATCCTGCTGGAGCTCTGCTTGCTTTGTCCCTGATTTCTTTACCAATGGACCTGGGAGCAGGCTGGGAGCAGGCAGGACCATGCTTCCCAAATCCACCTCTGAGCTGCAGAGAGACCCAGGAATCCCAAGGCCTGTGCTTTGTGCCTGAATAACCCAGCTAGAGCCCAGCTATGAGCTTTGCCTCCAGTAGAACAATGTCCCCAAAGCCTCACTGGGGATGGAGAGTTCCCATGCCTCCAGCTTTACCCACGGCTCAGGTGTTCCTCACCCGGGGGTTGGCTCAGAACAGGGCTGTTTCACAGGCCCAGCTGAGTGGGTAATTCCCCCATGCAAAGGGCTTGTGGTCAGAGCTGTTTGCTCTCTCCCACACACACAACACACAGGAGGTTCATTTTCTCATGGTTTTCCTTTGCAGACTGTGTCCGTGACGGAGTCCAAGGAGAGCATCCTCGGCGGGGTGCTCAAAGTGCTGCTGCACAGCATGGCCTGCAACCAAAGTGCCCTTTACCTCCAGCACTGCTTTGCCACACAGAGAGCTTTGGTCTCAAAGGTGAATCTCCTGAAGGCTGAAATCCACCCTGAGGGAAGAAGGCGCTGGTTCCTCCTTTGTATGGGGTCCCTTCCCCAAGCTGTTATTATTTTGGGCAGTATCAATTTTCAGGCAGTGTAGCCTGGCCTGGTTTTCATGGGCAGTACCTGCATTTCTGCATTTTGGGGTTGGCTGCACCAAAAAGTGCAGCTCACACAACCTGGGTGGGGTGTGGGTTCCTGCTGGCTGGCACTGAGTGGGAAGAGGCACCTGCTCAGTGGAGAGCACAGGGTACAGGTAGGGTTTAAGCTGGACAAATCTCACTTTAAATGGATTTGTTTCTCAGTTTCTGTAGGTGTGCTGGGAGAAGCTCTAAGTTTTAAGCTTGAGGTTTTGGGATGTAAATCAGTGTGAGGGTGTAGACGTAGGAGCAAGTTGTGGAGGGAGGTAAAATGAGTTGCCTTCCAGAGCTGCCAGTTTTGCCTTACTGTATAATGATTCAAATGAGCATCATTCCCCTCAGAATGGAAGAATTAGGCTCCCTCTCATTCCAGTGTACCCTCACTGCTGCCGTTTTGTCTGAGTGCTCATTCCTGCCTGTCCAAGCACTGATTTCCTCCCATGCTGTTTTCCAGTTCCCTGAGCTGCTGTTTGAGGAGGAGACAGAGCAATGTGCAGACCTCTGCCTGAGGCTCCTGAGGCACTGCAGCAGCAGCATCAGCACCATCAGGTCACATGCCAGTGCCTCCCTGTACCTCCTCATGAGGCAGAACTTCGAGATTGGGAACGTGAGTCCTGCTGCTCTTCACTGGGTTGTTGCAGATAATGGGGTTGGGGGCTGCTGGCTGTTGGTGCAGTCCCCCACAGAACTGGGGGACACCCTGGTTCTGGGCCCAGGGACTGTGAGGGGATTGGGAGCAGCAAAGATAACGAGGTTGCAGTTTTTAGGCTTCACCAAACCAAAAGCAACTGTCTGGGATCAAGGCTGTTTCACGAGAGCATCGTCCTGTCCAGGGTGTGTGAGAGGAGACCACGTGGAAGGAGATAACGCTAATATTTTTGCAGGAGAACCTTTATCTGGAACTAAATAATCATCAGGTTATGAAACTGGGCAGCACCAGGTTTATTCTAATCACTGATCTGAGACAACCTTTCCTGCAAAACTTTAGTTTCCTTTTCTCTGTCAGGTCAGGAGGAGGGTGCCATAACCAAAGCTCTGATACTGCACTGTCTCCAGGCTGCTGAAATGCCATAACAACATCTCTGTTGCAGAACTTTGCCCGAGTGAAGATGCAGGTGACCATGTCCCTCTCATCCCTGGTGGGGACATCCCAGAACTTCAATGAAGAATTTCTGCGACGTTCCCTCAAGACTATTTTGACATATGCTGAGGAAGATCTGGAACTTAGGGAGACAACATTTCCTGACCAGGTGAAATACATAAACCACTAGACAAGTAATATGTAATTGATTAACAGGCTGTACCTAAACCTCCATTTAGAACTGGAATTTGCATGCATTCCTTGAAAGGGGTTTGTTTTTTTGTTCTTTTTTAATCATCTAATCACATAAAACTCAGGTCTTTGATTAGTTCTGACAAGATGCAAACACTCAAAGATTCAGTGACCATGTTTCTCACATAACAACGTGTGGGTCAATTCCCATTGCCAGTACTTTACAACAACTTATTTTTCACAGGTCCAGGATTTAGTGTTCAACCTCCATATGATCCTGTCGGACACAGTTAAAATGAAGGAGCACCAGGAAGATCCAGAAATGCTGATTGACCTGATGTACAGGTAGAGTTTGCATTGTAGGCACAGGAGATGTCAGTGCTCTGTTTGCTTGAGCAAGGCTTGGTGCCTCCTGCACTCCTGGGGTCTTGTGTTGCTGTGAGCTTTGATTGCTTATTTTTTATTAGCAATTGTTTTACTTTGAACTGAATCCTGTTTTAAACTGCTTACCATGATCCCATGCCACCTGAAAACAACACAGATATTTTCTGTTTGGATTTGGGCTCAGATGCTGCACATTTGGGCACTTACAGGACTTGATTTTGGAGCAGTTTTGGGTCTCTCTGCTCACAGACCCATACATGCCTGTCTCTTATGTTTGAATGTGGTGTTAATAGGTTTTGTTTGGCATTTAGGCAGCTTACCTTGGATAAGAGTAGTTTTCATTCCCCAGCCATCCCTGGAAATCTCCTGAGTAGAGAGAACTTTCCCTGCTTGTTTCAGGGAAAACTTGGGAATCTTCCAGCACCCGCTTGCTCAAAAGGCTGTTTGGTGTTACATACGATGGTCTCCCTATGCAAAAGATATTCCAGAGTCATGTTAAGCTCCCAAGTGCCAAATTTCTGTACAAATGGCCCTGAAGGCTTCTTAGAAGTCAGCAGAGGTTTTGTTGTAGGGATCCAGGCAGGTGTGCTCTGATTGTCCCACACCTTTGGATTGCCACCTCTCTCAGGTGAAACATGGGTTTTGGTCAAGAGCTTCACCATCACCAACTGCTCCCCCACCACTGACTGGCTCAAAAATCTGTAATTTGGGTGACTTCCCATCTGTAGAGCTTCTTGTCTCAGGAATTTCCAGACAGCACTGTGTCAAGGGGGGTGTTCTTCTTTGGACCCTGACTCCTGGCCCGGCTGTGTTCCTTATTTCAGTGTCCTGTGTCCCGAAAAGATGAAATGAGGCTTCTTTCTGCTGTTTCAATGCTTGTTTATTTTTCGTTCTTATCAAAGTTTTGGAGGCACAGACTGTGCTGTGACCTCCAGGAACACGAGGGCAGAATGGCAAATGGCTACCCAAAGCAGGTAGCTTTTATATCTATTATCAACCAGTTAGAAAACTTTACCTATCTTATTTTGTTCCCAAACCCAGTGAATATCAACCTTACTGATATGTCTCCTCTACACTAAATTCTATCTACCAATTAACAAATCACAGGAACTCATGTCAGAGAAAAAGGGAAGAGAAGGAGAAGAAAGAAGAAGATGAAGAAGCTGGCACCCTAGAGTCTCCATGTTGGCTCTATATAATATATATAGCAAAACCTAAAAACTCCAACTCCACACTCTGTGGTGCACTAAACAACATCTCCTCATTCCTTTGTTGCTCTCAGCTCACCCAGCAGTTGGGGGCAAATGCTCCCACGAGCTTGGTTTGCAGGCCAAGCCT
Source organism: Vireo altiloquus (assembly GCA_013396875.1). Taxonomy (NCBI): domain Eukaryota; kingdom Metazoa; phylum Chordata; class Aves; order Passeriformes; family Vireonidae; genus Vireo; species Vireo altiloquus. Next base: position 849,563 of record VZRF01002939.1, on the reverse strand, counting down.
TTTTTGAGGAGCTCTGAGGGTAAAACAAACACCCAGAGGAGCAGGAAAAGTTCCCAAGCTTTTCCTAGACTCCAACACACCGAGGGGAGTTGGTGTTTAAGCAGGAGGGGTCATATGTGGTGTGAAAAAACCGTGCTGGAGGGCTGTGCTGGTTCAGAAGGAAAGAGAATGCAATCACAGAGGTTTTCTCTTCCCTTAGGATTGCCAAGGGCTACCAGAATTCCCCCGACCTGCGGCTGACGTGGCTCCAGAACATGGCAGGGAAACACTCCGAGAGGAGCAACCACGCCGAGTCCGCCCAGTGCCTGGTGCACTCTGCAGCCCTGGTGGCTGAGTACCTGAGCATGCTGGAGGACAGGAAATACCTCCCTGTGGGCTGTGTTACATTTCAGGTGGGCATAATCCTCTCCAAGGGATTTTTGGGATTTGCTGCTGAGGTACAAAGTGTCTCCATCTGCTGGGTGCTCAAACCTTGCTGTTTGTTGCGTGAATGAAATGCTGCTCTGTGAGAATAGAAATGTGTATTTTTTATACATGCTCTGCAAAAATAGATGTATTTTAAATATATACACTACAAAAATAGAAATATTTTATGTATATACTCTACAAAAATAGAAAGTTAGATTTTCTATATATATACTCTCTAAAAATAGAAAGCCACCTTTAAAGAAATTCCAGGATTTGACTGCAAATCAGCTGATTTTCAAAGCATTGAAAGTGTCAAGTGTTGTTTAAATTGAGTAAATACATTTTAATCTATTCTATCTCCTCAGAACATATCTTCCAATGTTTTGGAAGAGTCAGCAGTTTCTGATGATGTTGTGTCCCCAGATGAAGAAGGAATCTGCTCTGGGAAGTATTTTACAGAAGCCGGTCTGGTGGGATTGCTGGAACAGGCTGCAGCATCTTTCTCCATGGTAGAAGACTTTAATTCCTTTACCTCCCTTCTCCAGCAACCTTACTGGGCAGTAGGAAGGAAAATGTTTTCTCTCTGAGTATATAATTCCATTGTAAATGCTTAATTTGCACTCGGAGTTTTAATTAAGGCCTCTGGAGTCAATTGTGCCAAGGGTGGGGTCTGGGACCAAAAGGCCTTGGTGTGTTCCCAGTGCCTTTCACCTCCTCACTGTGTGTTTGGGAGTTCACAATGGGAATAAAGGCCATGGTGGTTTCCCCCCTCTTCAAAAAGAGTGGGATGAGAGCTTTGTGTGAGCAGCGTGGATGCACTGCCACCAGTGCACCTATCAGAAGCCAAGGAAAACAAGTGAATTGATTCCCACTACACAACATGAAGTGTCATTCAGTGGGTTTAAGCACAAGCAGCAATAATTCCAGGGCAAAAACCTGGAATTCCTGCTAAGCCACTCCATGCAGTGACTGCCCATGATGGGCTGGACCCACTCCATGAGAGAGATCCTAAGGATCTTCCAAAGTCCATCTCCCCTGGAGTGCCAGGAGTGGATGCAGAAGCCACACAGGCTGAAGATGTGCTGGACAGAAAAAGCTGTACTTTGCATTTAATCTCTTCTATATTTAATTCCCATAGATTTGGTTAGGATCCTGTTCAGCTTGTTGTGCCTATATCCATCCAAAATATGCCAGGATTGGTTATGTTAATGATCCTAATTACTAATAGCAAGGTGTAACACAGCAGGCTCTTGATTTCAGGGGTAACTGAGGATTTTATTTCATTTATCTCTGGGTACATTTTAAGAAAAGATGTGATTACCCCCCAGTGGTGTCTCAGCCACCTTTTCATTTTGCAGTTTGGTCATTTAAATGCTGTGTGTGTAATTCTGGCTATTGAATTGATGGAGCAATCTGATGGGCCTTATTTTTGTAGGCTGGCATGTATGAAGCAGTTAATGAGGTTTACAAAGTCCTTATTCCTATTCATGAAGCCAACAGAGATGCCAAGAAGTTGTCTACTATTCATGGTAAACTGCAGGAAGCATTCAGCAAGATTGTGCACCAGGTAATGGCTTGAATTTTCAGCTGCAGGGTGAATTGTGAGGAAACTTCAAATGCTCAGTGCAAGGAAAATGAAAAACCATTATTCTCAGATTCCAGGAGAATTGTCAAATGATGATCCACAGTAAATACAAGGATCATTAACAGGAGGGTTTTTTTCCTCTGGAATTTAACATGAGAGAACATCACATACCAAGTTTTGTTGTAACTTCAGAACTATCTGAGAGTTAAAAATTCCAGTTTACCCTTTCAGATGTTCTTTTAAACTGTGTTTGCATGCTGGGAAAACCCACTGTACCTTGCCTTTAGCCTGGTAGGTAACATCCAGAAATGCTGGGGGGTTTATTTGTGTGTTCATGTGTTGGTTAAATAATTGAAGGAACTTTTCTAAACGTGGATGGTGCAAAAGCCACCAGCTTTTAAGGGCTGGTGAGAGCCTGGCTGTGCTGGGCCAGAGGAGGCTGCTTTGGATGCATGATGCCTTAGAACCATTGAAACCATTGCAGGGTTATTGCTGGTCATGTTTTGGCCTTTGAAACTCTTTTTTTGGTTTCTGTGACATGCCCTTTTTACTTTTTATCACACAGAGTACTGGCTGGGAGGTAGGTAACTCCATCTTAGTTAGCAAAGAACACTAATTGAGTTTCCAGATGACTCACGCCAACGCTTGCCCACATGTGCTAGTTGTGGGTATTTCTGTTGCTGTCTGCTGTTTAAAACAATTCATTAACCAAAGAAATCCCAATAAACCATGGTTGTAGTAGGAATTTCTTCATAAGCAGCTGTAGGTAGTGCATGGATGCTGACGTGTTCCACTAATGAGGTTCTTTGGTGAATGAGCCACTGTATCATCACTAGTTTGTTTTTATAATTTGTTTATATTTCTTTCCATCAGCATTGACACAGAAAACCATCCCTCCATACCATATTTTCACCCCACCCACAGGGGTCGATTTAAGCACCAATGCTCAGAGGTACCAAACACAAACCTGGTTTGCTGCAGGTGCACCTTTGATCTCAGAGGAGAAACTGCTTCTTTCTGTTCTCAATCAATTTATGTAGGGGTTTATCTGGCAGGAAGAGGGCTTAGTTGTGTTAACTGGAGCCAGTTTTTCTGCCTGGGTTTTTGAGGAGGCTGTCTGCTCACAGTTCTGCAACACACACCACGAGAACCACGCTTTGGGGTTAAAAATGGACAAAGCAATTGATTAATCTGCAGGGCCAGTTTGACTCCAGCCCTAGTCCAGTTGGCACAGTGGGTGCATGAGCACGGAGAAGTCTCAGAAAGCACTAAAAAGCTCTGTGAATATGATGTTATTTATTTAGGCTTCATCTTTCTGGTTTATCTCTGCTTTCTATGGATCAGGCAGCTCATTTTGGGCCACCTCCCTTCAGGTTTTCACCACACATTGACTGAACTGAGGCTGAGACCAAATACCTTTGGTGTTGTGGGACATAATTTGGGCTGGTGATGCCTGCATGTCAGTTTTAATTCCAGCCTAGCAAAAAAAAAAGGAACTTGAGCAGTTTAAAATAAACCCTGACACTTCAGGGCTGGCCCTGGAAATCATCCCCTTGTCCCCATGGAAGGTCCAGGCAGACACAGCACAGCAGAGAACCTGTCCTAGGTGTGGAAATGATGTAAATGTCTTCAAGCCAACGAGGCCTGTGAGCATCTACTTTATTATTCTGCCCCTAAATCGACCCCTGGAGAGACTCCTGCCATTGGTTATGATTCTAACACCACTTGGTCATGTTTTACTGCATGGTAAAAGACACCGTGGGCTCAGCTCTCGTCTGTCATCGTGCTCCTTCATTGCCACACTTTTTCTGACCTTTGTGCTTTGTAGCTTTCAGGTTTGTTGCATGTTTTGCCCCTTTTTTTTCCCCCCTTATTTTAAATATTTTAATGGATGCTCACCCCCTTTTTTTTATTTATTTTAAAATTTATTTGCTGCCAATTTGCTGCTTGTTTGTTTTATGGAATTTCCCTAATTAAATACTTTCTGTTTTCTCCTCTATCGCCCTGGTTGCTGACCCTCCTCCCCACTCTTACTATTGTCTGTTGTGGTAAGTTCCTACTTGTGGAATTTTTTTTCCCTTTCTCTGCCCCTTTTTCCCCCCACCTCCCTTTTTTGTTTTTTTTTTGTTTGTTTTACACTGTGGAACCCCCAATTTCATTTTAACAAAGAGCTATGCCAACAGCAACACCCCACTCATGGCACAAGAAATGTGGTGTTGCCAACTACAAGCACTGCAGTGTCCTGAGTCTGGCACCAAAGCATCCCTGAGCTCTCCTTAAACACACCAAGTGAAAGGCTTTGTGTGTTTATTCATGGAATAAATTATTAAATTCATTCTGTTGGTTTGCTTTCCAGTTAGGAAAGTTAAGAAAAAATTCTTTTCATGACGCACCATGAGTATTTAAAAATGCATTTTAAGCTGTGCAGTGGGAGGTTGCCAGTGAAAAACAGGACTCCAGGGGCTGATGCTTTCCCAAAAAAATCAATATTGGAAGACTTGTAGTAGTTGGCAACACCGCAAAAGACCTTGGGTTAAAATTGAGCAGGAAAATAATGATGCTGAGTTTGGTAAAGATGGTTGGATTCTGCATTTGGAAGGTGTTGCTTTTATTCCTGCACCCCTCAGGCAGCTGCTGCTGTCTTGGTGAAGGAAGCAGATGATCCATCTTGCATCTGACTTATTTGGTTTTTCCCCAAATCTTGTTGGCAAAGCTTTTTGTGTGTGTGCAAGAGATAACCCCAAAACTTTATTCCCAGCAATTTGGAAAGGTATTTACCATGCATAATAACAAATCATGAACCTTCATAAGTCATGGTGGCTGTTACCTGCTCTGCCAGTTGCGTGATGGCTATTCAGTGTTCACCTTCATTCTCTTCTCCCCAGGTCCTATTATTTTTGATAAAATAATAGGAGATACGATGCTTTTAATAATTCCTCCCTCACACCTGCATTTTTAGCTCTTGCCAGAAACGAGACCGTGGAGCATTAAGTTCTTTGTTCAGTTTTCACTGCTGTGATTGGGAAGTGGTTTGGTGTTGGCTGAGTTTCAGAGATCCCAGTATGGAGCCATCCCTGATGCCAGGCATGGAGCTGAGCTCTGCTGATCCCAGGGAACTGGCAGCTCCTGAGTGTCCCTGGGAGGCACGGAGTGGTCTGGAGGTGTCTCTCCCAAAGGGATTTCCTTCCATTCCCTTGCTTCCAGGCACAGATTCCCAACTTGAGTCACATCAGGGGCTCACAGTGCTCCTCCCTGCTGGCTCTTCTCCCTGGGATCCCTTTAACTAGGATTCAGCACCTGGATTTACTAGGAAAAGCCAAAGCAGTTGGTCTGCATGAGGATGAGCTGGGAGCTGCTCTCACAGGGACAGGGAATCTCACAGGGCTTCCCTGCAGCTCTGCCACTCCCGGGGCTCCCCAGTGCCCCAAAACTCTTATTTTATGGATTTAGTTAATGCCAGCAGACCTCCTCAGTGATTTATCCTGATCAACAGGCAGCATTCTCCTCCTCCCCTGTTATTTTTACCCTGCCTGTAACAAGGAGCTGCCTGGGCAGGTGTCCATGGCAAAAACTCAACTTGTAGGGATCTGGTTCTGCAAATGCTTCACACCCTGCAAAGCCCTGGCCAGGCAGAAAGGAAAAAGCTCATTAATTAGAAATCAGTGTGTCCACCCCCCTGTGCCAGGGCTGGGGCAGGATCCCACAAACTTCCCTGTGGAGCATGCCCAAGCCTTGAGCTGGGTCTGGGGAGCTGATCCTTGTGGCAGTTCCCCCCTAGGCAGACAGGGAGTCATGGAATGGTTTGGGTTGGAAAGGACCTTAAAGAGCATCAGGTTCCAGCCCCACCTTCCACCAGCTGCTGCCTTGGGAAGGAGTTTGAGAAAGGAGCCCTGGAGTCAGAGCCTTTGGCCTGTGACAGTGAGATGGAAGCTGGAAATGCTGGACATTGAGGGATTGTAGTGTGGATGGCGTTATCCAAAACCACGGCTTTGCAAAGGTAGTGATGAGGAAAAAGGGTTCAGTAGCTCAATCCTGCGTGGGTCCAGAGGGATGGGCACTGGGCACAGACAGGGAGTCCAGGGAAATGGGCACATCCAGTGAAACAGCAACAGCTCTGCAGCTGGGGTTCCCACCCTGGGAGGGGCTCCTGGGATCCTGTGGTGTGATGGAACCCCTGGCAGTGGGGCTGGAGAGGAGCCCCTGTCTGGAAGAGGATTCCCAGAGGGACAGGTTAGAGCAGGGTCTAGGGAACCTGAGCACAGCCAGGTGTTGCTTTTTTGGGATGAGGGCTGCTACTCATCCCAGGTGCCTTCAGGAGGGCAGAGCTTAGCTCTGAAGTGGAAGTTTTTGGACCTCAGGCACGTCCAGTGGGATGCTCCAGAATTTCCTCCAGCCAGGAGAAGACAGTGGCTGGCCATGCCAGTGCTTTTTGCAGTCTGGAATTGGCCTGAAGGCTTTTTTTAATTTTAGTTTGGCTTATTTATCCTCTTTGCCTTCCATAGATCATGTTCACCATCACCACAAGAGATCAGTTTTGCCGTAGCAAAATACTAAAATAAAACCTGGCAGCCAGGACACCTTTAAAGGCCGTTTGAAGCCAAAATCTAACCCAGTTCAGGGACACTGAGTGTCCTAAAGTGCATCCCACTTTGTCATGAGAGTAAAGGTGAACATTTTTGAGTTTCTTGCTGAAAGGCATCCTTGGTTTGTGCATGCAGCGTGAGTTCTTTAACAAAAGCAAAGGTGTGTTTAATTTTTAAAGCATTTTTCTTCTCTCTCTCTCTCTCTCTTAATCAGATTTTCTCCGTTGCCTTTCCAGCAAAAAATCTTTCTTGTTTCTCTACTTTTGTTGTGTTTCGGGGCCAAATTCACCACTGGCTCCCCTGGAAGCAGGTACATGGCACAGGATTGCATCTGCTTTCACCAGGAGTGACTTTGGCCCTCTCTCCTAGACAGTTCCTAGAGAGTATAACACCTCCCAGCTGAAATGCTGGTTAGAAAGCACTCGTGTGTGTGTGTGAGTGAACTGGACATTGACTTGGGCCCAACCCTGCAATTCCTGGAGGGTGGATTTGGGGGGGAATTGATGCTGGGTGATTCCAGGGGTGTCTGACCCCTCCAGGGTCTCTGCACAGGCTTTGGAGAGCCTCAAATAATGACACCAACAGCCTTTGGCTGCCTCTCAAAGACATCTGATGCTTCTTAAACTGAAAGAGAATAGATTTAGATGGGATATTGGGAAGGAATTCTTCCCTGTGAGGATGGGGAATCTCAGGTTCCCAGAGAAGCTGTGGCTGCCCCCGGATCCCTGGAAGTGTCCAAGGCCAGGCTGGACAGGGCTTGGAGCAGCCTGGCACAGTGGGAGGTGTCCCTGCCATGGCAGGGGTGGCACTGGATGGGCTTTAAGGTCCCTCCCAACCCAAACTATTCTATAATTCCATGATGGCACCTCCAGGCTCCTCCTGGGTTGGGAGAAGTCATTGCAGGGTTGGGCTGATGGTCGTAACTGATCCACATAATTCCATGTTAGTTTATAATTCCATTGTGGTGTTTGCTGCTAAATGCATCCATGCTGAGTTCCAGGTGTGTTTTTTTCTTTCCCTTCCTTCTTTCTAATTTTTTTCCCTTGTTTTTTAATTTCTTTTCATTTTGCATAAATTCAGGAGCCTGCCTGCAGCCGTGCTTGGGATTGTGCATGTCCCCACCCTGAAATAACCTCTTGTTTCTCCATCCCTAGGATGGAAAGAGGATGTTTGGCACCTACTTCCGAGTTGGTTTTTATGGAACTAAGTTTGGAGACCTGGATGAGCAAGAGTTTGTTTACAAGGAGCCTGCAATAACCAAGTTGGCTGAAATCTCCCATCGGCTGGAGGTGAGAGGGTTTAACTGCAAGTTCAGCTGGTTTCCATCAGTTGTTTCACAGGAACAGCCCCTTGGAAAAGCAGTTTGGGTGTCCCAGAGCTGGGGCTGGTGTCTCCTGTCCTCCTGCTGGTGCCACCTCTGCGGGAGGAGAGGAATTCCCTGATCAGGGACAGCTTCTCCCCTCCAGTAGGGTCTTTCCAAGGCACAGACTGTGTGAGTGAGTCTTTGTTTTGTCTTCCTTATCTTCTCGTTTGTCCAAAATGTCCTTGTGGTCCATAAATTCTGCATTCCAGATGTCCAACCTCAACAACCCCTCTCTCTCCCCCAGGCTTTGTTCATTGAAGCACAGCANCTAAGTTTGGAGACCTGGATGAGCAAGAGTTTGTTTACAAGGAGCCTGCAATAACCAAGTTGGCTGAAATCTCCCATCGGCTGGAGGTGAGAGGGTTTAACTGCAAGTTCAGCTGGTTTCCATCAGTTGTTTCACAGGAACAGCCCCTTGGAAAAGCAGTTTGGGTGTCCCAGAGCTGGGGCTGGTGTCTCCTGTCCTCCTGCTGGTGCCACCTCTGCGGGAGGAGAGGAATTCCCTGATCAGGGACAGCTTCTCCCCTCCAGTAGGGTCTTTCCAAGGCACAGACTGTGTGAGTGAGTCTTTGTTTTGTCTTCCTTATCTTCTCGTTTGTCCAAAATGTCCTTGTGGTCCATAAATTCTGCATTCCAGATGTCCAACCTCAACAACCCCTCTCTCTCCCCCAGGCTTTGTTCATTGAAGCACAGCAGAGTTGGTTTATCAAAACTTAAAGCTTCATTAATTTTCCCAGGCTGTGCTCCCACAAAAGTAGGTTATCACAACTTTGCTAAATGCTGGCTAAGAGTAATTTAAGAATAACACACTATTTATGATTAATATATATATATGTTATGCTTAAAACAATTAATTTCAAAGTTAATTAAAACCATTAACTAAAATTATGACAAAGTTTTATCATTTCCAGCACCAGTGGATATCAAACTGACCCATTTTAGTTGCTCACAGACACAAAACAAACCCAAATGCCTTGTTCAGAACCAGGCACTGTTGGAAAGCTCTCCTGCTTTCCAGGGCTTGTTTTTCCTGTTGCCCCTGGAATGCGACTGTTGGAATTCTCCTGGGTTCAGCAGATCACATTCTGCCAAAGGCATGTGGAGCTTCACCTCCCCTGAATGTGCCTTTGTCCCCCAGCCCCCACTAGGGCTGCATTTGATGTTTGCTTTCAGTTCCTTTCTTCTCCATTGTAGGGATTTTACGGAGAACGGTTTGGGGAAGATGTTCTGGAAGTGATCAAGGACTCAAACCCTGTGGACAAATGTAAACTTGATCCCAACAAGGTAAAGGCACAAGTGCAGGTGTAGAGGTAGAACAGGTCCTGGATGGGTGAAAATGTCGTGGGACAAATTCTCCTGAATTTCACCACGTGGGCAACAAAATCCATGTGCTGAGCATCTTGTGGCTGCTTGGGAAGATAATTCCAGTGAAGGGATGCAGAACTGGCTACTCCCTTCCCTGCCCTGGTCATGCTGGGTGGAAAGGGAGGAGGTGGAAGGACAGAGGCTTGGGCTGTGTTGGCCTTTCTCTGCTGGATACATGGAAGGAGGGGCTGTGCCATTCCCTGGCTTTTGTGCAGCTCCAGTGTTTTGTCACCTTTGTGCCACATCCTTTATGTGTAGCAGAAAGAGCAGGAGCAGGCCTGGGAAATAGGACTGTGGCTCAGGGCAGGGAAGGGTTTAGATTGGAGATGGGAAAGAAATTCTTCTCTGTGAGATGGTGAGGGCCTGGCACGGGTTACCCAGAGAAGCTGTGGCTGCTCCATCCGTGGAAGTGTCCCAGGCCTGGTTGGAGCAACCTGGGATAGTGGAAGGTGTTCCTGCCTGTGGTGGGGGTGGATTGGATGGGCTTTAAAGACCCTTCCAAGCCAAACCATTCCATGGTGTGAAGGACAATGAGCTGTTCTTTACCCAGCCCATGAACTGGAATTACCAGCACCGCGCTCCCTCTGGTGTCAGTGAGGTCTTTAAAGGCAAAGCCCAGCCCAGGTTGGTTTGTCCTGTGGTGGCATTGGGAGTGATGCCTTGAATGGCTGCCTAGAAACAGAGATCAGACAGGAATAAAGGAATAAAGGAGGGATTGATTGGAAAGGCCTTCAGAGGTCACACTCTGGGCTCCAGAGGCTCCTGCCTCAGTGCATCCCAAAATGGACAATGACAGCTCCCGAGTTCTTCCCACTTTGATATCAGCATCAATTGCCCAAGCAGAAACCAGGCAAGGATGGAATTTGCCCAAGCTTGCCCCCCTCTCCCCAAGATGAAGGTTTGCAGTTGTTGGGCCCAGGAGGGTCTGGGTGTCCTTGGAGAGCGAGCTGGAGAGGCTTTGTTATGTCAGTGTGAGCATGAGAGAACAGCACTGAACGAGCTCCAGGGAGCTGCAGAGTTACACTGGGCACTGCAGGGCTGGGAACAGAGAAAAGTTCAAACCTAAGGCAACAGGAGTACACAGCTCCAGTTGGGATGATGCAGCTGAGGAGCACATTCCCTGCTGTCCCTGCAGGCCTACATCCAGATCACGTACGTGGAGCCCTACTTCGACACGTATGAGATGAAGGACAGGATCACCTACTTTGACAAGAACTACAACCTGCGGCGCTTCATGTACTGCACGCCCTTCACGCTGGACGGCCGCGCCCACGGCGACCTGCACGAGCAGTTCAAGCGCAAGACCATCCTCACCACCTCCCACGCCTTCCCCTACATCAAAACCAGGATCAACGTCATCCACAAGGAGGAGGTGAGGCCGCAGCCTGGTGGGGAGCAGTGCCCAGTGCTGCACGGTGCCCGAGGCTCCTTCAGCTCCAGTTCTAGCATGCCTTAAGAGCTTAGGAGTTCCTAGGAACTTCTCCCTGTTCCTCTTCAACCCAAACTAAGCCCAGACTGATTTAGGGATGCATCTGCCCCACCACCTCTAGATCTGGTACATGTAGGGCCCTTGGAAAGCTCTGCAGGCCAGGTTGGATTGGTCTTGGAGGAGCCTGGTCTAGGGAAGGTGTCCTGCCCGTGGTGGGGGTGGAATGGGGAGAGCTTTAACATCCCTTCCAACCCAACCATTCCATGATTCTGTGATAATGGAAGTTGTGTTCATTTCCCAAGGGTGGGCAGGGTCAGATGTGGTCACTGGGACACTGAACGGTGCTCAGGGGTTGGCAGTGCTGGAACCCTGCAGCGACCCAAAGGGACATGAGGGCCACTCAGAGAAATCTCAGACAGCTCTAGAGTGCCCAGAAAGATATTTAAAAATCAAACCTTTTCTTGATGCCACTGAACCAAGATGATGCATTTCTGAAGTCCTATCAATCCTATTGGTGTCCTCCACCTTTTTGTGGTGCCACCCCACTGTGACCTGGGTGTTCCTGAAGGTCTGTGCCCCGTTGCCAAGCTGAGCCATAATAAAAATCCTGTTCTGACTTCTTGCTTAGATCATTTTGACTCCCATCGAAGTTGCCATCGAGGACATGCAGAAGAAAACACAAGAATTGGCTTTTGCCACCCACCAAGACCCTGCAGACCCCAAGATGCTGCAGATGGTGCTGCAGGGATCAGTAGGTACCACAGTGAATCAGGTGAGGATCACTATCCCAGCTGGACTCTCTGGGAGTGCACAGCCTTGGGCCTTGTTTCTCAATTCCCTTGGAATTTTTCCCTGTTCAGTCTGTGAGATGTTAAAGGTCACTGGTAGGTCCAGGCCAACTGTTCTCAGTGATTTTGCTGTTTGAGTCCTGAAAATATGCAAAGTGGCTGGGAAGACACATACCTCCCTCAGTTACTGCTCCTTCCTGGCACTTGCAGTTGTTCCTGCCTGCTCCTCTTCCCTCAAAGTTTATTTGCTTTCCCTTTGTTAGCCAGGCTCTGCAGGATTGTGTCCTGCTGTGGGTTTCCAACAGTATGGAAAAGCAGTGGAGAAAAACTGAGGAAAAGCTGGAGGAGCCTCAGTAAAGCACAGTGTACAAGCTGGAAAAAGATCAGCTGGAGTTCTGGGTTGAGTTTGCAGTGCTGGCAAACACTGCCTGGCTTCCATCTGCATTGTTTAAACTTTGCCTTAGTTGTGAGTTGAGCAAATGTTGTCAGGAGTCCTTATAAAGGAAAACAAATGGAGAATCTGTGCAGTTTCTCACACTGTTTTCCAAAAGCAGAGTTTTAAATAAAACAAAGCGAGGCCTAAAAGAGACTCAGTTGTCACTGAGGTTGGTGATTTACACCAGATTTCCCAGCTGCAGCTCTTCAGGAGGCTTTGTGTAAGGAAATGTTGTGTTTTGTGGATGTTTTCTATGTGGCTGAGCTTTTTCCAGCGATTGGATATGACGGACAGTTCCCAGAAACTCACTTTGCCCCTTCTTCTCCTAAAGGGACCATTAGAAGTTGCACAAGTTTTCTTGTCTGAAATCCCCAACGACCCAAAACTCTTCAGGCACCACAACAAACTCCGGCTCTGTTTCAAGGACTTCACAAAGAGGTATGGAAAGGGTCCCCAAGGCACCTGCCAGGTGCAGTGGCTGCTGCCACCTCCAGCAGGGACATGTGCAGTGACACAGGCCTGTCCTGGTGTTCCCCACCTGCCCAGTTTCCACATGCAGCTCATTCCTCACCTGCCCAGCCCTTCCCCATTGCTGCTGCTGCTCCCTGGCTTCAGGGGCTTTGCTGTTTATCAGGGAGGAATTGGTGATCCCAGCTCAGCTGTGAAGTGTGCCAGGAATCACAACAGGCCACGTTGGCACAGTGAACTCCCAGCATGGCAGGGTCAGGAGGATCTGCTGGACTGGCCAGGAGATGAAATTTCTTTCTGAAGGGATTTTCTCCAAGCAGAGTGGAGGGATGCTGGCACAATTCCCTGGAGAAATCTGCTCGATGCTGTACTTTCCTTGAGTCGTGCAAACTGCAGGCTCAGTCCAACATCTTTTACAAGCACCAAGAAATTTAAAAAAACCACCAAAATAATTGAAATTAAAATGTTGTAAGCAAATAGATCCAGTGGCAGCACAGTTTCCCCCTATGAAATAAATGGCTTTACTGTTAGAGTTGTTTTCATAGCCTTTATTTAAATTGCATCTTTGCAAGCAGAGAGTTCCTGATGAACATCCCAGGCTGCTATTTATTAATCTCTCCTGATCCTACCCGTCTTTAAATCCACCGAGACTGGAAGTGGCTCTGTGCAGATGGGCTTTTCATTTCTCTTCAGAGAGGATAAATGTAACTGGAGAGTAAATGACAATAAAGAAAGGAGTTGTCACTCTGGGAGGGAGATTGGAGATGTGACACCCTCTCCTTGCCCCCTGGACCCCAGGTGGTTCAGCCGAGCCTTGATTCCCAAAAGACACGATAAAGGATATTCCCTGTGATCCCAGAGGGACAGAAAGGATGTTTTTGTACTGTTGGATTAACAAACCTGCAGCAAGGAGGTGTTTCTGTGTGCCCAGCTCTCACAGGCTTTGTTTTGCAGGTGTGAGGATGCCCTGAGGAAGAACAAGAGCCTGATCGGGCCGGACCAGAAGGAATATCAGCGGGAGCTGGAGCGCAACTACCACCGGCTCAAGGAGGCTCTGCAGCCCCTGATCAACAGGAAGATCCCTCAGCTCTACAAGGCAGTGCTGCCCGTCACGTGCCACAGGTGCATATTTGGGGTTCCTCTCGGGGCACAGAGAAGGAGGGTGTGAAGCTGGGGGGTCTGAACCTCCCAGGATCCCACGCCATCCGTTTGTTTTCAGTCCTGGCTCTTTTGGCCGAGCCCGTCCCTTTTCCTTTCTGTCCTCCTGAGAGCACATTCCCTTCCCAGCAGCTGTTTTAGGTGGTGTTTGCAACGTTCCTTTTGTTCCTCAGCTCTGACAGTTGGTTTTTTTTTAATTTGTTTCCATCCTGCATCCCATTCTTTTTAGATACAAAACCACCCTCAGTGTGGCAGGACTTTATTCCCAGTGAAACTGGGATCAGGCACTCCAGGGGGAAAAACTGTTGGTGTCTTTTGTGCTGGAAGACCAGGAAACTGGAGAGATTGGGTTTTTTGTTTGCTGTGAGACAGGACATAAAATCCCCAGTGGGGATCACAGAAGGCTTTGGGCTGGAAAGACCTCAAACATCATCCAGTCCCACCCCCTGCTGTGGGCAGGGACACCTTCCACCAGAGCAGGGTGCTCCAGCCTGCTCTGGAAAAATTCCAGGGATGGGGAGACCAAGACCTCCCTGGGCAGGGCATGGATGAGCAGGGGGATTTGGGGGGCAGCCATTTCCAGCCAGGCTGTGGCTCCCAGAGCAGTTGCTCCATGGAATGTGTGACATGGGCAGCCCTGTGGAGTTCCCTGGCAGCAGGGCAAGGCTGGATGTCCCTGAAGCTGACCCAAGGAGGTTTCTGGCTGTGAGTGCTGCAGGAAGGTTCCCTTCCTTCCCTGCCCAGCTTTGGGATGCTGTGAGCTCTCCCCAGGTCATGCACTGTGTCCCAGCTGTTCCCTGGCAAACTTTCCTGGCTGGGATGGTGGCAATAGCAGTGCTTGCCTCCCCACCAGTGCCTTTGGTGTGGTAATCCTTACCTAATCTTGTGAAATTCAGCCTGTGCAGGGAGCCTAATACAGGTATGATATAAAATATCCTGAAAATCATAGAATGTCCTGAGCTGGAATGGGCCCACAAGGATCATCGAGTCCAACTCCAAGTATTCCTGGCAAATTTCACTTCAGGGATGTATTTGAAAGATTTAAATAAGATTTCATTTGTGCAGGTGGTTTGTGCTGCTTCTCTGTGTACACAGGAATGAAACTTCCCATCAGTTTTCTGGGCAGTTGGATGATCCCAGATACAAACCCAAACCAATTCATTGCAAAAGCAATGAGTTTTAATGCCAGTGGACTTAATTTTTGTAGTAACCAGCTCTAGGAAATACTGGAAATCAATTCAGAGTCATTCATCTGCTGAGGCTTCTTATTTCACCATGGAAAATCTGAGCTCATCATTGTATTTTCTCTCCCTCAGAGACTCCTTCAGCAGGATGAGCCTTCGCAAAATGGAAATCTAAACGAGTTAAAAACCAAAATAAAAAAAAAAGCACTTAAAAAATTAAGGTTTTGAAAAGAAAAAGAGCCTTGTTATCAGCGCTGGGAATCAAAGAAGTTTTATTGTGAAATAAAACTTGGACTTCATCCTGGACATCCCACACACCTCTTCCTCCATCAAAGTGTTCAGTGGCCAAAAAATCATTCTGAATTGTCAAATGTAGACTTCTCAATGTTTGGAAAAAAAAAAAAATCATGGCAGTGGTATCCAGAGTATTGGTGATGAGCTGTAAACTTATCCTGTTTTTTAAGGCATTTTTATGACTCAAAGGTACACTAAACGCATTTACCTTTATTTATAGCATTACCTAATGTTAAATTTATTTACTTTTAGTTCCTATATTTAATTTATATTAGGACCATACGCAAATGCATTTTGGAAGTTTTTAATGTAGTGCTGATGATGGTTATTTTGATGGTACTATTAAATACGTGAATGTTTACACTTTAATTCCCTGTGCATTGGACTTCAGGGCTCAGCATCCTTGGGGAAAAGGTTCAGAGCAAGGTAAGTCATGGTAACATTAATTAACCAAGTGGTGATTGTTTATTATCCCTGTTCTTTTGCTGCAAACAAAAATGATTCCATCTGCAGCCAGCAGCAGATGGAGGCACAGCTTGGTACCTCTTCAGCTCCTTCAGTCCATGAGGTGAAGTTTCAGCTTCACTTCAGTGTGTTCATGGACATCTCCACCAGCTGGGAAGTCCCAGCATCTCCTCATCCTTTGGAATTAGCAGTGTCCATGGAACTGAAGTGATTTTGTGTCCACTTTTAAATTTAAAGCCTATTTTTGTGGGGAAAAACAACCTAAAATGGTACCACAGTTTAAAAGGGTAGGTAGAAGGCGTTCTTTGCATTGCTGTTGATGTGAAGAAAGATGTGTTTTACAGCAGAGATTTTGGGGTCTAACACAGCTCTTCGAGGAAACATCAGATTTGGAGCTGAGTCCACAACTCCTAAATCTCCTCCTTAATATTTCTCCTCTCTGTGGTGAACGAAGTCCCCTGGAAGAGGTGGTATGTGATTAAACACACTTATTCTTTCTCCATAAATACCTAAATCTGCATAAAAATACAGATATACACACAAAACCTGAATTTGATAAACATACTCTATAAAAATAGAAGGAAAAATGGGTTTATACATGAAGTGCCCCCTTCTGCAGCAGCGCTGAGGGTTTAGGGTGGGGAGGGTCTTTTCTTTTTCTTCCTGATACTTATTTTAGGTTATTGGAAAATTCTCCCATGCTCTGTTATCCCAGTAGCTCCACAGTGGTGTGTTTTGTGTGCCAGGCTCTGTTTCCCTGGAACAGAATAATCCTGAATTAGCTTTGTGTCAAGAGATAGAACACAGGAACACCTGCATGGAACTTCTGCAGAAAGAAAAACTCCAACCTTTTCATGGATAGTCCAAGGCCTCTTGAAAAGCCCAGGGATGTTGACAAGGCCTTGGAAGTGCTACAAGAGTCAGGGAATCTCATAATGGAAAATATTAAGGAAGGAAGGAATGGCTTTGGAAGAGATTTACAGGAAGAGGCATTAAAAATATTTACACAGTGGAAACAAATCCCAGTAGCCATGAGAGGATGAAACTTTGATTTACAGCAGTTCTGCTCCAGGACAGGAGCTACAATCAACAAGTTCAGGGGGTTTGCAAGTGAACATCCCAAAACCAACCCCAAATCCCTCTCCCTCTGCCAGAGAAGGGATTTTCATTCAGCATCTCCCAGCCAAGGCTGTTTTCAGCTGCCACAAAAAATCTCCTCCCAAGCTGTAGTGGGATGATGGAAGGCAGCTGGGTCTTCCTTACATCCTGTTTTGGTGAAAATAACAGTTATTTTGTTTCCTTGGAACATTCTTGATCCTGCAGTTGAATGAAAAAGATAAAGTCTTGCACCAGGTGTGGAAAAATAAACTTTCATTTGCAGGCTGAAATTCAGCAAAGCTTAAAAAATTGCATTCTGTAATGGGATTGGGCTGCCCTTGCAAGGTAAGATTACTGATATTTTTGTAATGTAGCTGTTTCTTGGTGTAGACTCTGAAATTATTTATTATTATGGTGCAATGCTTTGGAAAAGGCAGAGTGTGTTTTGTCATTGCAGATTTTTTATGCTGCGAAATCAAGGCCCGTACAACAATCAGAAGTCAAACCTAACATGGAAAATACACTAAAAAGGGATTTTTCCTGACTTACCTCAGTGTTTATACAACATTATAATAAAAGGCAGTAAAATTGAAGTATTGCAGAATTAACTAGGCAGAGATTTTTAGGGCTTTTCCTGTAAATCAATTAATTTGTAGTGGAAAAAGATTAAATCAATCCAGGGCATTCTCAGAGCCTGCAACAATACTTGGTGTCATTCCATCAATCCTGGGACAGACTGAACAATCCCACTTTTTTGAAGTCATATTTGTTAAGATTTCAATTATCAGTTTATAGGAGCAACCTTCAATTCTTTGTCAGACAGTCTGGGATTTTCATCTCCAGTATTTAGTGCAAATGGTTTTGGTTTTGCAATATGCTTCTGACTCTCACACCTCTAGTCAAATAGTGCCTTCAAACTAAGAGATGCTGTACAAGAACCAGCTCAAAACCACAGAATGGTATTCTGAAAGCACTTTAAATCTTCTCCTTTTTAAAGATATTTCCCAGCCTTTTTGTAGATGTTCCCAAACCCCTTTCCCTTTCTGCTTTCCCCTCTCCAAACACGACAGGCTGATCTGCTGGTCTCAGATGCGGATCATAACTTTTTTATTTCATATATACATTCTTAACAAAGCATCAAAGCCAAATGCTCTCCTTTCCCCCCACGTCTCAGTGAGCTCCAGGTACAAATGAACTGTTAGAAGGGAGCACTAAGTTCCCAACCCCAGCAAACAAAGATGCAGAGTAGAGGGCTTCACTCTTCAAAGTACAAAATTCTTTTAATTACACTACACTCCGCCCCTGGTTTAAGTATTAATCACACCTATTTACACTTTGCTCATTAACACCTATGCACCAAGATGCAAATTAGAGCAGTCAAACACTTCCATGAAGTTCAGTTCCCTTCAATGCACTGGACAAGGTTCCAAGACCCTTTTCCTTGTGCTTCAAGTTGCAAGGAGCAGGAAAGAACTGGAGCAGGAGAATAAACCACGTCAATTACCCAAGGACTAAATATGAAGTGTTACTTCCCAAGTTACAAAAATACACAACTTCTGATGAAATTTGCTAGTCAATATACATTTACTCCAGGGTATGAATACAAATAACTTTTATTTAAAAAAAAAAAAAAAGAAAAAGAAATTAAAAAAAAAGCTAATAATACAATAGGCATGGCTGAGACCTAGAGCTGCATTAAAACCACTACTGGGTGCTGTAGGCATCGTTTGGGATCTATACAAACTGGTATTTCTAAAAGGTCATAGCACTATTCTCCAGCAGAAAAGTTATGGTGTGAGTCAAGTCCTATGTCATGTTTTGTTAATTCAAGTCGAGCCACTTGACACCAAAGAGAAAAAAAAGACAAGAAAGATGAAGAATCAGTAGCTTCAAAAAACAAACAGCTGTTCTTTCCAGGTAGTTTGATGCAAGTCAGAGCGAGAGGTGTATGCAAATCCCGAATATTTACAGTCAAAGTACAGCATCACTCTACAATTTTCTTATAAAACAGTAGGTAAGGAGTTGATGTAGATGACGATGTCGGAGAAAGAGAATTCAGAAAGTCCTTTTCCTCTGTGACCTTCACTTCGGAATCATCGAAGAGCAGCCACTTCCCCTCGTACTCCTTGAGGCTCTGGAGCACGCAGAGAGCTTTGTTTTCCAGTCCGTTGGCTCCCAGGCCAGGGGGCTCGCCCTGCTCCGCCCGGGGCTCCACGCTGCCGCTGGGCTCGGCGCCGCGCGGCTCGGGAGCCACGCTCAGCAGCTTCTCGGGGTTGGGCTGTTTGCTGGCATACAGGTCACAGTCAGACTTGCTCTTCTGCCCCCCGAGCAGTCCCACGGCCTCCACGTTCTTCTTGCCGAGCACCTTCCCCGGCGGCGCGGCGCCGTTGAGCCTGAAGGAGACCTCTCCGTCGTCGTAGTCCTCGGCCACGGCTCGCGCCTCCTCCTCGCTGAGCGGCTCCGGCTTGAGCGCGGCGTAGCAAGGCTCGGGGAGGAAGTTGCCCCTGTCCAGCTCCAGGCTCTGCAGGTCCGTGACCTTCACCGAGGCCGTGTAGTGGCCGCTGCTGATGGTGATGCCACTGTGCATGACCACGGCGAAGAGCCCGTAGGTGTCGTTGGTGGGCCGAGTGCTCCACTCCTCCAGGGACAGCCTCAGGGGTGTCAGCAGGGGCGTGTTGATCTTGGACAGGCCCCCGTAGCAGTCGAACCTGGCAAGGGACACACAGGTTACACCCTCGTGCCTCAGCAGCTCCCAAAAACCACCGCTTTAGGTGGCCCAGAGGTGTATCCATATCCTTCTCCTCAAAGGCATGGATGATGGGAACTGCTCCCTGCTCCCCTGGTCAGTCAAGGCATTTTTATGACCGAAATGTTAAATCTTAAAGCCCAGAAACTGTAAATTTTAACTATTAAGAGATCTCCTTTTTCTAAAGTATTAACTAAAGGCAATTTTTAAATAGCGATGATAAAGGTTCAGCTGATTGTTATCATTCGTGCTTCTACCTCTGCACAAACACCCCCTTCTCTCTCTCACCCTCCTTTTTAAAAACAAACCAAAGAACTCTTCAACAACCAAGGCTGAACCAAGCAGGATTTAGTTTGGTTTTTTCCCCTCCCAAAAGAGTCATTTACTAAATAAAGCATTACTTATTTTACTTTCAAGTAGCTTTAATATCACTCAGAGATTGTGACTAATTTTCCTCAGCTCCCCTCAGTGCACTGTAGCAGTGCCAATGGTGCTCTCCTGAGATTCTTCACTAGTTGTCCTATGGTATTCCATTTTTTCAAACAATTCTGTAACTGATTTACTTTGGAAAAGCCTCTAGGAATCCATAAATATTCAGTATTTCATTCATAGCACACAAATTTACCAGGAGGGAAAAAGTCCTTTCATTATAAGGATCTTCTACAGAGTTTGAAAAGAAAGTCAGTGTTGGGATTTCATTATTGTGCATCAGCCTCCTTGAATGATTCTGATTGCATCAGCCCAGATCAATTAACCCCTTTATTTAACAATAGAGGTTGTGACGTCCTAATAAATTCCAGGGATGACTCAGTCTTACTCAACTGTGAGGGTGTTGTAGGGAAAAATACTGGGGAGTACAGACAAGCCCTGTAAAACTGAGGCTCTAAAGAGCTCACTGCTCTTATCCTAGCAAAGAATAACTCTTAAATCCAAGCAAACCGCAGCCATGGCATAACTGCAGTAACAGATTATTGTTTTCCTGGATTTAATTTCGATTCTGCTTCATTCCTGCTCAGAACCACAGAAATAAATACACTGACATCACACACAAATCCTCAGTCACTCCATTTAAGTGAAACCTCACTTCAGACCTCTCTTACCATACATGTTTCACTCCAGCCAAAGGAACACAGAAGAGCACAGAATCAGAAATAATAGAACTTAAATCTGAAAATCCCTATTGTTAGCAGCCAGAAATAGAGATACTCGGAAGAGAGTCAAGAAACACAGAACTGCTGATACCCTGGATTAGAAATCCAGTTCCACTCAAGCTCCTTGGGACAATCATATTCACAGGAAACAGGAAAAAGCAGGCTCTACCTTTCTTCTCAATGAAAGATTTGGAGAGGAGGAAATCTTTTCCTCTTAGCTTTTTGTTCTTCTTAATGATAAGAATCTGAAGACAGAAAAACTGCATGCCAAGTACTCTGCCTGCTCTGGCTGATGCACTTCAAACACAGCAAACTTGCTTTCTACAGCCACATCTTTTGAGACCATAAATTAGTGACATTTTACCCACTGCACTGAGTTTCACAAGACAAAAAGCTGATTTTCTCACAAATTGTTAAATTTCTAGAGTGGGAATGCTTAATTACATGTTACCAATTAACAAATTCCTTCTAAACAGCTTCACAGCCTGCTCACACATGGCCTGGCACTTTTCCCCACACACACACTTGCCAAAGAGAATTACTCCTCCCCAGGCAAGGAGATTTTTCACACTGGCTGCTTTATTTTAAAACAAAAACACTTTGCAAAGCAGCATCTAGAAAAGATGAATAAAATCCCTATTAACTGCAAATATTTACATAACCCTTCATTTCTCATTTAATTACAACTCAGTCACCAGAGAACAACTGAGCAAACCAGATTTCCAACATTTTTATGGCAGCTAAAAGTTGTCTGAAGATTCTTGTCTTAAATAAGTCTGAAGCCAGTAGAAGAGTTTGTTACTACTATTAGCAATGACAGAGATGTCCAAGATAAAACATCTAAGCCAAAAATCAAGGAACTTCTTAAGACTTTCAGTTTCTTCACAGGTGTCTGTATCAGGTTTTCTGCTCTGACTTCCTTAATCTCTGGCTGGTAGCCCTTGGCAGAAAAGCATGGCACGACTGAGAGGACACATGAGGAAAAACCACAAGAGACTGGATTCACTCTGACCTGGAAATTGGTCTGAGTGTTTTGGAGCAAGCACCTGAAGCTGGCCAGGACAGAAGAGGTCAGTGAGGCAGCAGAGGGGTGATTAACCTGCAAGTCCTTCCTCATGGAAACAAGAAAGTAGGAAATACAGGAGTATATGGAAGATAATTTTCATGTTTCTTCCCCAACAATGAGGATTTTGAAGTGTGCAGCTGTAAGTCAATATATACAAATCAATATTTAAGTTAAATATTCTGGAGATTTATGAAAAGACAATTTTGTATGTTATGATCCTGGACTTGTATGGGAAGACATTGCAGAGACAGAGGAAATTTCCTTACTACTTTGTCAGAAACCTGGATATCCCTGTACAGTACTGTAGGGATGGATTTTTCTTTGTTTCCTCTCATCCCAAAGAAAATCCCTAAATTCTTAAGTATGGAAAAAAAAATATAAAGAACACTCCCACAATTCCTTTCAAAATGTAAGGATTGCTACAGTTATAATACCAAACTGATTGCTCAGTAATTGAGTATCAATGATGCTGATGCTATTGTGTTTTTAAAGCAATAGATTTTTTTTTTTTTAGTGTATTAGCTCTTTAAAATGTTTATCTGATGATTTTTTCCCCCAAAGTTTAGTATTCACATTCAGGTAGAAACTTTAGTATTTTTTAAGGAATTGGTCCATTTTGGGGTAACAAATCTTAGTTTTTTCAAGTGTCTATCTCCTGATTATTTTTTTTTTTCCCCCACTCACATTCATCTTTTTAGTATTCACATTCAGGTAGAGACAACCTCTGACCATAAAATGCAGATTTGTTGTCATAACTTGTTCTGGTAAAGTCCATGACTTGAAGTCATGGACTTCAAGCTGACTCTGAACCCACAGGGGATATTTAAAATAAAAGTTTTAAGAAATATCAGGATATCAGGTTGTCGTGAGAGTAGAGCTAAAAAATTTTTGTTAAGGACTCTCCTAAAAGTCAATTTTTCTGGAGGTAACTTCTGCCACACAAAGCCTTTGCGGCATTGGGGGCTGCATCCCAGTGATTTAATTCCTATCTGGAAATCTTTTGGAAAAATTACAAAGCATTTCCAGCTCTTGAGATAAGATTTCCCTTGCTGCAGGACCGTGCTCTGTAAGACAGGCAATGCATACTCACTCCAAGCCACTGGCAGCAAAGCACTTCAAGTGAATCGTGATCACTTCGGGCATTTTATCGAACAAAAGGCTGCGCTCGGCTTCCGTGTAGTGGTGGCAGTTCTCACAGAAATACTTGTCCTCTCCCACAATCCTCTCCACTGAGGCAAACTGGGAAATTGCCCATTTCAGAGTCTTCATTTCTGTTTTTGGCTCCGGAGAAACTAAAAAAAGGAGAATCGCTGCATTCACGGATATGCCAATATTTACATTGCCAACGCATCCCGCCAGAAGAGCAACAGAACAAAATATGGCAAGTTCAGACCACTCCAAACCTGCAACACTGTGAGGAACACTCAGTATGTGTGAAATATGTGATGGCTTTCAAACTTTGGAGCGTTTCAGGAAGGGATGAAGACGTCACTTAATGGATATCATTACTCAAAATGAGCATTTTTCCAAAGCTTGTTTCAGATCACACAATTTTGGTGCCATGTCTGGAAATTGAGTGCTTGTATGAGGCCAGAATTCCACTTATTAAGGCAAACCCTCAAAATAACCAGAAAGTTCCCTCTCACTTCTTGCATTTTGCCTCCCCTGCCACCCTCACACTGCTGACAGGATCACCCGCTGTCGGCAGCACTTCACATACGAACATCACCCCACACATTTTCCTTTGAATCCTTCAGTAAAATGGGGAGTAAAAGCAGGAAAAGCTGCTCCAAATTAAGTCCATGGCAACTAAAATTAATTCCCTTGAAATTCTGAATTTCAAGATGTATTTTTGCCACGCTTCCTTTTGAAAATAGCTAAAAATCTACATATAGATCAATAAAATTTGTGAAAGAGACCACAGGACTAACATTTACAAACATAATACAAATGTTACTAAGGTAACAAGTCTAAAATTGTTGTTACAATTTAAAAGATTTTTACAATGTAAAAGAGTTTTAGAATAATTAAGGAAAAAAAAGCTGGATTCTTGTTTCTTTTATTTTAAAGAAAAAAATGTAAATATTTCTTGTAAAATTAAAAAAAAAACAAACAATTTCTTATCCTGGAAGAAAGAGAAGACTCAAATCAAAGAAAATATCTGCTCATAAGCAGGAAAACAGGTGCCTAAGTGAAGGATTGAAGGCAGTCCATGCTACGTGTTAAGATCTGGAACAATTTGAATATTATCTGGATCTGTCAACATTATCAGCACCGTGTTTCCAAAGTCTAAAGTTAATCAGGACAGGAGATAACAGCCTCTAATTTTAGCCAGCACAAACAAGAGCTGTGTTCCTTCCTAACTACAGCACTGTCCTTCCCCAAGGCTGCCTGAGGCAGAACACACCTCACAATGCTTTTTGAGGGCATTACTTACTTTCAGAACTCTCTTCAGTTTTCGAAAGTTCATCTTCTTGCACTGGGACGCTGATGTCCTGAAAATCTTCCCTCCTTTCCGTGAAGCACTCGCACTCCAAGCACCTCGTCCTCAGCACTAGCTGGCCCTGGAAGAGTTTCTCCACCAGCTCGAAGACAGCCAGCTCTGTACCTGGAGAAAGTACATGGCACATCCCTGAGTAAGGTGCACTTTATTCCTGAGGCACTCCAGAACCTGGTTATCCTTGGAAAATCACTGTTACAGCCATGGCCTTTTAGGGATCTCAGAGAGGAATTAAAAAGCAAAACAAATCACGTGAAAATTTCATGGTATCATCCACTTGTAAGGAAATAAGGACCCTCTGTCTCTTGGCCCTCAAACTTCAATTTCTGGTCTCACATTGGGCTCTTGTTTTACACTTGAAGCATGACAGTGTCACAATCTGGAATATTTGGTTGTCATCAATGCTCTTGACTCCTTAGCATGGACCATTGGCCTCCTTGAGAAGCACCACACTGTGGGTTTGCCTGGCTTCTCTTCATTCTTAATCCTCTCCTCCTTTCTAAATTTAGTGGCCAGTTTTGGCCAAATCTACAGAAGAAATGCAGAACTCAAAAGATTCTTCATTCCTTCAATTTTTTATAAAACCTGGTAGATGGAAAGTTCCAAATCAGTTAAGTACTGGATTCCAACTGAAGCCCTTCCCTCACTAGCTATCTTGTTTCATTGACATAAACAAAATCCAGACCTGCCAGCCAATTAGCATTTCTAATTCATATCTGTTAGATCTAAATAGATTAGATCTTTAATACATCCTGAGTCCTTCCTAGTTCTTGGGAAGGTTGGGAATATGGAAAAATTAAGGAACTGGAAGGGAAAAAGAGGGTATTATTAGTAAAGCCATAGCCAATGGGGTTTGGCTCTGTTTGCTCCTCACAGAAATATCCCTTTACATCTTGAATCCATTTGCTCTTTCTATGGATGACAAAAAGTAGTGGTAAATACAAACCTGGTAGTATTCTGCCTTTTTTATACATATTGTACAATGATTACAGAACTTTAGAGAAATGCCTTGAGATCTGAGCTAAACAGGTCAAGTTCTAAAAGAAAATGTTACAAGCACATATAAAAATAAATTCTGTTTCCTAAAAATCGTCTTCAATTCCTGAAAAATCTAATTTTGTGTTTAGAGCTCTGCAGGCTGTGCAGTCTGAAGGCTGACTTCCCACGCATTGTACTTTCTTAATCCTACTAATTTTAAGCCCATCCACTTGTGCACCAACCTTCCTTTTTTGGTTCTTTTTCAGTTCCTTTTCCATGATGGCTTTCCACAGGAGACGCCGGTTCATGATATTCTTCTTTACTGTCACCATTTTCACACTTGACAGCAGACTCTTCGAGCTCACAGTCATATTCTTTCCCTGGGTCTTTGGATCCCAAGTTTGTAGTTAACTTTCCCAGACTGTAAAATTTGGACAGAATACTGGGCTGTTTGCAGGAAGATTTTAACCAGTTTAACCTAAGGCGTGACTTTTTCTGCGTGGGCTTGGCGCTCTCGCTCTCCCCGGAACACTTGGCAATGGCATCCGTTTGGTTTTCCGTCTTTTCTCCCGTGGCTTTCCTCTTGGACCTTGTTTGTCTTTGATTTTCTTCTGCTGCAATTTGCTCTTTTGATACTTTGGATTTTTTCTTGGCGTTGCCACCCTCGGCGTCGCTTTTCCTTTTCCCGTTTCCCTTGAGCAGCTTCTCCTCGGCTGCGTCTCTGCCGTGGCTGCCCGGGCTGGGATCCTCCTCCTCAGCAGGGCTGATGGAGCCGTTGCTCTCAGAGCTTTGGTTGGGTTTTTCCTCCAGCTTAGCTGCAGGTTCTTCCACAGGCAGTTTGTTCAGCTCTTCCTTCTTCAGGAGCTGGCAGGTTTCCTGGATGTTCCCCAGGATACACTGCAGGACCTCCTGGGCATCGTGCTGCAGGTACCCTTCATACATGGGGTTCAGCTCTCTGTGCAAAGGAAAGGAGCAAAAAGTGAGGGCTTGTCATCCTTTGCTAACTGGAAATGTGATTTGAGACTGAAATTAGGGATTTAGAAGTCATGAAGGATCCTCTCCGGGCATAGAGAGGAGTCCTCTCTGTCCCAGAGCTGTAGGGAGGTTTGGCCTTAAGGATTTAAACACATCCAGCAGTGGAGCTCCTCAGCTCCAAGAGGATCCTTCCCCATCCCTGCAAGTGTCCAAGGCCAGGTTGGACAGAGGAAGGTGTACCTGCCTGTGGCACGGGGTGGAACTGGATGAGCTTTAAGGTCCCTTCCAACCCAAACCACTCTATAATTCACTAGCACTTCTTTACCCAAGGCCAAGCACTGTTTTACCCCCTGTGCATTATAATCTTATAAAATTCAAATTTATTTTCAAAGTTCCAACATTGTGGTGGTAACAACAAGCACAAAAATCTTACTTCCTATAAGGCCACCCCAAATTTAAGGCCATCTACCTTCCACCAGCCTCTAAAGCTGGGCAGTGTAACGACCTGGAAATGTGAGGACAAAATTGTGTCAGCATTTAAGGTGATTTGTACCTGAGGGTGTTCAGCAGCCTCCGGGGCTGAGTGGCCAATTCATCCGTGTATTTTTCTGGGTTTAGGAGAAAACTGGCTTGAAGCTGCTCAACTGAAAGGATCAAGGAGTGCAAACTGCAGATGAGTTCGTAACTTGCCAGGGGATCTTCTTTACAGCTTCCCTGCAATAACAATGTAAAAGGAATAAAAACCCTTGCACCAGTTTCATCTGTCACAAGTAGTGAACCTTTCTCTCTCCTCACCTTCCTTGTTTTCTATATTTGACTGAATTTTTTGTCTGCTCTGGAAGGCAGGTGGGTATCAGACAATATTTTAGGGTTTTTTTCAAGTAGGAAACAAACATAAAAGCCCAATTAGCCAATAGTTTAAAATCTCAAATCATCCTTGCCCTAACTCCCATTTCCATCTACTTCTGGTACTGTACCATAATTCTATTAATGCCAGAAGCATGGTGCAGTATCTTTCTCAAATTTCTTCTGCTAGACTTTAAAACTTATGCTAAAGTTCAAAACAACTCAAATACATCTTCATCTGAAGTGACACTAGAAAACAATGCTGAAAAGCTTCTTAGGAACAGAAATCAGTTAAATTTTAACTACTTTCAGGGCAACCTCACTTGCAAGGTTACAAATAAAGAACATGTGAGGATTTCTTACCTTATCTGCCTTTTGCTCTCCTTCATCCTTTGAAGATTCTCTCTTATTTGAAATAATGTTATATAAATGTTTTACTCCAGTTTTAAAACCAGGACAAAAATATAATACCTGAAAGCAACAGTTGAAAACATGAGAATGACTCGAGTAAGGAGTTATTCCACCCATAAATGCCCATTTATAATCCACACAGCTCTGCACCTCCCCAAGCTGTGCACAGCACACAAAGATCCAGGATTTTTCACAGCAGGGAGGAGCCCTGAGTATGGAAACTGAAGAATTACCAATCAGGACAACCACAGTGCACACATTTCCTGCAGCAGCATCTTTATTTTCCCCACTGTAATTAGATGCCCTTTATACTGCACCCAGAATAAACTGATTTCACCCATTTTTGCTTACCCAAAATGGCCCTTTTTGAGCCCCCCCTGGGCATGGCCTCACCTGCAGGATGCTGTTCAGGTAGCAGGTGTTGCCCAGGTTGTTCAAGCCCACAAAAGGCAACATGTTGTCTTTTTTCTCACAGCTGACTAGGGAGGGGGGCTGTGCTGCAGGAACCACCTGGTCACTGGGAAGCAGAGAATCGCCACAAAAGACACTTTAGTAAAGCACTCCTTCATCTCTCCCCACCTCAGAGCCACCCTGGAGAATTCAGCACTGAGAAATGCACATCAGAACTAGGTCAGAGTGTGTCTGAATTCACTCTGGGTACTCCAACACAGACTCCTCACCTCTAACTCCTCAGCAACTCCCCCAAAACCACACAGGTTTCCAGGCAGGAGAAAAATCTGCTCTAAGTTCCAGCATATCAAATGCCATGAGACTGATTTAAGGGACCAAAAATTTCATATTTAAATACTTTTGTACGTTTTTTGTTCATTCATAAGGCAGAAAAAAATGTGCCTAGAGCATATTTTTATCACTGTCCCCTGCTCCAGAGTCATCCCACTTCATTTCTGGATGCAAAGCAAAAGCATAAAACCAGAAAAAAAAAATCTTAAAAAACCCCTCCCCAAACCAATGAACCTGACACAGTCTGACTATCATTATTATTAATCACTGATGTGATTAATACACTGTAATGACACAACAGAACTACATTATAGAGTCTCCAACTATTTTTAACTGACTACAATTTTCTTTTTTCCACTTAAATCCCCTCACCAGCAATGAAATGAGTCAATAGATTTGCTCAGGGCCTGAAAAGCCCCAATGAATGACAGCCAACCTCTAATCAATTCCTTTCCTTGCAGCAAATACAACTGTTAAGATCCAACATATTTTCATTAAAGCTCGCCTTTCAGAAAATTAAATATTAATATAAATAATAATATAAATAGCTCAGTGACACAATAAGTACTTATATTAACTCGAAGCAAAGCAACTTTTTCAAGTGATCCCAAAGTTTGTGGCAACTAAACACCCCCAGTGGGGCAAAGTCGTTTTCTTAAAAGAATCATTAGAAAGTGATTAATTACTTTTTAAAAAGCAACTTTAGCAAGTGATCCCAAAGTTTGAGCCAAGTAAACATCCCCAGTGAGGCAAAGCCGCTTTCTTAAAATAGCTACAGCAATTGGTTACAGTAATTAGTTTGTTCAGTTTGATTAAGTTGCCTCGACGGTTATTTTAACGTAAGTGCCTGTTAATTTAATTTCAGCGCACGTTAATTTAATTTCAGCGCACGTTAATTTAATGTAGCGCGTGTTGCGGCACGTTATTTATGCAGGAACACGAAACCGAAAGGAGCGGAGGATGGAGCACCACGAGACAGACACAACATCGCCACAAAAACTTCTCCCGCGCGGCACTCACATCTCGGCGCCTCTGAACTCCGCGCCCTTCTGCTCATTTTCCTGCGCCTCGGTGAAATCCAGCGCTCGCTTCGCCTCCTTCTTCTGAAAGAGCTTCAGCGACAGCCGGTTCTTCTTGGAGGGGCTGGCCCTGGCGCTGTCGCCGGGCAGGACGCCGGGCATGGTTCCTGCGGGGTGCGGCCGGGGCGCTCACACCTGGCGCGCACACACACACACACGCGCACACCAGGCGCCATTTACCCCCCGAGGGGGCCGAGCGCGGACCCGCCGCCCCCCGCCCCGGGCTCGGGCCGCCCCA